>JASJET010000570.1:0-67004 GCA_034092305.1 Diaprepes abbreviatus | reverse complement strand
ACAATTACATACCCAAATCTAAAGGGTGTTTTTATAGAGGTATAAAACTTTAAGTTAGGCAGCACGTTTTTAACAGGCGGCCATTTTGTCAGCTGTCAAGTGAATTATGTTTAGTTTGGTTTGGCATTTCAACATGAATAGACTGACGCCTGAACAACGCTTCCAAATTGTGCAAATTTATTTTGAAAATCATGGTTCTGTTCGAAATACGTATCGAGCACTACGTCCATTTTACGGTCAACATAATCGTCCATCAGAGCAATTAATTCGATTAACTATGGAATGTTTTCGCACCACGTTGATTCTAAATGATAATACGTATCCACAGAGACGTCGTACAGTGCGTACAGAAGAAGTCATTGCTGCTGTAGAGCGTAGCGTAGAGGAAGACACGAATCAGTCTATCCGCCATCGTGCACAGGAATTGGATATGTGTCCATTCACTTTATGGAAGATTTTGCGGAAAGATCTTGGTTTGCGTGCTTACAAAATCCAACTCGTGCAAGAATTGAAGCCACACGATCACCTAGCAAGGCGTAGATTCGGTGAATGGGCCCAAAACAAGATTGCCGTTGATCCCGATTTTCATAAGCGAATTTTGTTTAGCAATGAAGCTCACTTTTGTTTGAATGGATACGGCAATAAACAAAACTGTCGTATTTGGAGTGATGATAATCCTCAAGTGTATGTTGAGACACCGCTACATCCAGAAAAACTGACTGTTTGGTGTGCTTTATGGGCTGGTGGAATCATTGGTCCGTACTTCTTTAAAAACGATGCTGGTCAAAACGTTACAGTCAATGGTGACCGCTATAGAGCCATGATTACTGATTTTTTCGTTCATCAATTGAACAACCATGATATGCAGGAGCTGTGGTTTCAACAAGACGGCGCAACATGTCACACAGCTCGTGCCACAATTGATTTATTGAAGGAAATGTTTGGTAACCGCATAGTTTCACGTTTCGGACCCGTGAATTGGCCTCCAAGATCGTGCGACTTAACGCCGCTAGACTATTTTCTGTGGGGATATGTGAAGTCGCTAGTCTACGCCAATAAGCCCGAAACGATTGATCACTTAAAGGACAACATTCGCTGCGTTATTGCCGATATACGGCCACAAATGTTGGAAAAAGTCATCGAAAATTGGACCTCCAGATTAGACTACGTCCGAGCCAGCCGTGGCGGTCATATGCCAGAAGTCATATTTAAATTATAATGCCAGAAGGTTATCTTTCGAATAAAGTAAATTTCATGTCAATTTAAAAATTCATCTTTGTTTTATTCCATTTAAAAGTTCTATACCTCTATAAAAAGCACCCTTTATTTACTTTCCATATTGCCGGTGAACTTGCAGATACTCTATACAATCCCTGGGAATTATATAGAATACCTGGGTAAAGTATGTAATAGACAATAATGTTTCATTCCTAGCCTGGTTGACCCAGGTATTCTATACATTCTATACATTGCCTAGGAATTGTATAGAATACCTGAATTATACAGATTGCAGATTGTCTTATTACATGTACCAAAAATAGACTTTTGTAGTATAGAACCCCAAAAAATCTTCTCTATTTTTGCATTTCTACAAAATATTTCCTAATATTTTTCCATTTTCACTTGATACAAAATCACTTGCAAACAATTAAAAGTAGATAAATTAAATCAAAACGAAGGTTGTCTGGGTGTGGTGCCTTATTACGTTTATAAAATAATATAATAATAATAAATTGTACTTGCAGATACCCCGTCTCACACCAAGGTCAAAATATACAGGAAATATTACCCAAGAAGTTGGTATAGGCTTTTTAACAGGTTTTGCGGTGGGTAAGATTAAGAATAAGAGATTATATTGTTGAAAAATTACCATAACATATATGGAAATGTGTAAATGGTATTGTTAGTTATTTTCATTTATGAAACTCCTTGAGATTTATGAAAATAATAAACTTAAGGTTTTTAGTTGCAATTTTGTCAATTTATTCCATGCGTTATATATATATATATATATATATATATATATAATATATATATATATATATTATAGACATTTATGAAAAAGCTGCGTTGCAATTATAAATTTGAAATGAAATGCTCTCACGTCAGGATTTTGAGATTTTCTGATTTAAAAGTGACAAAATGGACACTTTTGGGTGCTTTTAGGATTGAATGTATCAATGTGATTAAGCAGATTTGGATTCTACACGATAAAATCTATGGGAATCAATCGGAAAACCTAGGAGAGGACCTGGTCCCATAGTCTGTTTATATAGCCAGAAAATGTGTACATTCAAAAACTTTAAAATAGTTACATTCGTCAGATATACAAATGCCACAAGATAGATTACGTTTTAAAGAAAGCAAGATAGGCATCAAATGTTCTTTTCAGCGTTTAACCAATATGACTCGCTATATATATATATATATATATATATATATATAATATATATATATATATATATATATATATATAGGCGATAGAAATAACATAGAAATTATCGGCCAATTAGTTTACTGTCCCACTTGTACAAACTTTTTACAAAAATAATAACTAACAGACTGACGCAAAAGTTGGACGCATACCAACCTTCAAAACAAGCCGGATTTCGCAGGAACTTCAGTACAATAGACCATCTACAGACAGTACACACGCTTATCGAAAAAACCACGGAATATATTATACCTCTGCATTTGGCTTTCGTTGATTATCAGAAGGCGTTCGATTCTATCGAATCATGGGCAGTTCTCAAAGCACTGGACAATGCTCAGATTGATTCAAGATACTCTGCTCTGATTCAGCATATATATGATAATGCTTACATGCAAGTTATAATAGACGAGGATATAAAAACCTCGAGGATACCTATAAAAAAAGGCGTACGTCAGGGAGACACAATCTCTCCAAAATTGTTCACGTTGGCACTTGAAGATGTATTTAAGGGCTTGGACTGGCATGACAAGGGAATTAACATAGACGGAACACGACTAAACCACTTAAGATTTGCTGATGATATTGTTTGTAATCAGTGATTCACCACTTCATCAAGCATCAGCTAGGATAGGACTCAAAATGAACTTGTCAAAAACAAAAATAATGAGTCTAGAACAAACACAAATTAAAGTTGAAGATAAAATAATAGAAAACGTAAGAGAATACATATATCTAGGTCATAAAACACAAATACGGAAGAAAAATCAATCGGCTGAAATTCCTAGAAGGATAAGTCTCAGCTGGGCAGCTTTTGGCAAACTCGGATTCATTCTTAAATCCAGTAACACCCCATAAGTCTGAAAAGAAAAGTCTACGAGTCGTGCATCCTGCCAGTTCTTACTTATGTATTGAAACAACCTCCCTAACATGTAAAGCCATTAATAAGCTTTGGGTTACACAACGAGCAATGGAAAGGGCTATGCTGGGAATTAGTTTACGAGATAGAGTTCCAAATGAAGAAATCAGAAGAAGAACGAAAATAACAGATGTGAGCAAACGAGTAGCGCAGCTAAAATGGAGATGGGCTAGACATATCGCAAGACATGACATAGACAGATGGACATACAAGATAACAGCATGGCGGCCAAGAGAGAACAAGAGAAGTGTTGGCAGGCCCCAAAAGAGATGGCGTGACGACATCCAGAAAATTGCCGGAAAAAACTGGATGGGGATCGCTACGGGCCGACAGAAATGGAAAAATATGGAAGAGGCCTACATTCAGGAGTGGATGAAAACGGGCTGATATGAATGAATGAATGAATGAAATATATATATATATATATATATATATATATATTATTATATATATATATATATATATGCACTTGTGATTTTTCAAGGAGTGTACAGCATGCCATGTAGAGACTGTGAATAAGAATACATCGGCCAAACAAACAAAAAAATCTCTACCAAAGTCCAAGAACAAAAAAATAGCATAAATAATAAACAAACCACACCAGCCTTATTCTAACATCGTCAAGAGACAGGACATAGTATAAATTTAAAGGAAACCAATAGATCACACCCATAAGGTACTACAGAATGCGCATCATCAAAGAAGCTCTCGAAATAGAAAAAACACTAAAAACCTTAATAAGAGAGATGATACACAAAATATCTCAAATATAGGGAAAAGCCTAATCAGAACCCAACCAAAAATAACATACCAGAAAAACAGGATAGCGAGCCGAGGGAGAAGAGCAGATCCCGGGAAGCAAGGAAACCAACAAGGCAGAAGCAAAAATATAACTTGCAGAAGAAAGAAGAAAGAAAAAAAGCGACATAACGCAGATTTAGATGGGACAATCCCCCACTGGGCGGCATATATGCACCTAGGGCGAGAACATAACCTTGAAAGGTAACATAACCTAGTAGACTGTTGAGATGATAAATCCCTCCACGAAATCATTAAGAAGATAGAAATGCGAGAAGATAGTAGAAGGAAGAAGGTAGTGAGACCATGATGCAGCATCAGACGGAGCAATACTCCAACGCGTTGCATCATTGGTGATTAGGAAGCAAGTTCCTAAGTTTGGAATTAGAGGCGTAAGCACCTAGGACTAGAACTTCAATTCAGAAGGTAAGAGAGATGAAATACGAAAGTAGGTTAGAAATCAACCTTACATATATGCGAAATGTAAGGCAGTACGAAGCACATGGAGCGGAAACACTAGTGCTGTGATGATTAGAGGTTTGTAAAGGCTACGATCCGGAAACCGAAGGACCCTCACTGCAAATTTCTGATGATGTAGTTTCATTACAGTCAACAGATATAGAATCGTGAGGACCTTAAGTCCAGGGGGGATTTTGGCCGGTAGGAATCTGGCACTACCTTCACATTTCGTGTTGGTGTCTATGCAAGATTTCCCCTCCTTCAAAAAAAAAGTAGCACGGTCATTACAAATGAGTTGGATATGCAGTAAGGGCCATAGGGGTCGTTGGTTACAAATTTTCTATTAGTTTTATAAAATTTCAAGATGTCAAATCAAGATGGCCGCTAAAAAACGTACTGCTTATCCAACTCTTACTTTCATGACATAAAATAAGAAGAAGAAGTCAGTTTTTCCCCACGAGTAGTGATGTGATCCTCAAAACACTAGCTCACTCTCAATTATAACTCCTAGAATCCACCACACACCAAAAACCGAGATCATATTAAGAGACAAATCACTCGCTATAATGGTCTTCAGATAAGATGCGTTTTCTGCATTCAATAATATAGTACTGCCATTTGCAAACAGTGCGGATTTTCTCATGATATTTATCATAGCCAGATCATTAATATGCAACAGGAAGAGACTTGGTCCTAGCACGAACCTTTGCAATACATCCGATATGATCTCGGAGAACTTATCCTGCATGCAGATCTTTTGCTCCTTCCCTCAAAATAAGATCGAAACCGGTCTAGTGTAATCCCCCTGAAGCCATAGAACTCAAGCTTCTGCAGTAAGATTTCGTCACAGTCAAATGCCTTTGACAAGTCACAAAAGCCGCTGCAGAAACGCCCCCTCAGTTGTTCTGTGTATATATACTCTCTAATAATTAAAATATCTCAGCCTCCATCTTGGATTCTTCAAATTTTCAAAAGCTAATAGGTCGATTTATAATCGGCGACCATAAAAACAAGAGTTAAAATTATGTTTTTATAGAAAATCGATTCATAATAAAAGATTAAATTTAGCAGTTACTTTCTGGTGGCGGCCATTGTTGCTTCGCCATTTTGAAAATCTAAATATACTGTACGGCATAAAAAAGTAAAAGAGTTAACGACTATTTTAAGCTCAAGATCTTAAAAATTGAACTGTACAGGGGTGTGACTGATTTAACAGAGAATGCCTTATATATATATATATATATATATATATATATATATATATATAATATATATATATATATATATATATATATATTATATATACAGTAATTTCTGTCGTAAGAAGCTCATAAACAAGCAATTTATCTGTAATAACGTAAAATTCAAATTGTTGTTAAATACTTTATTGAAAAAAAAATGAGTGAAATCTTAATTTTCATTCAATAAATATTCTTGATTAACCCATATCTTGAAAGTGGATTAGCAGATTTTTGAAGAGTTTCTATTGATTAGAAATTTATTAAATTGATGAGGTGAGTGCTGCTGCCGTAATGAAATTATAGATCCGACCTGATGTTTGATTACAGACATTAAGACCACAAGTAGCTTTCTTTTGAACCACACTGGTGATATTAATATGATTGCCCAAGCGTGGTGTAATTATATATATTATTTTTTAGATAGCAGTGGTTGATATTGCGGTTAAGTATGACTTACAATTGCGCTAGACCTAGAAAAATATCGTCTTTTTCGTCTTCCTATTCTGTGATGGAAGTGACTGTTGTCTAAAAATAAACACTCAAATATTATTCGTATTTATTTAAAAATATGCAAATTGTTTTCTTTGCTGATGTAAAACTGTGTTAATCGTGAATACAAAGTATCATTTCTTGCGAATAAAAAACTGTTAATTTTGGCTTACTGACCCCATATTGCTCTTTTAGGGTTAATGTAAAAGTAATGGTAAAAATACACATTCTTGTATACTTTTCATTTTTTATTATTATTTGCATTTACAAACGAATTCCTGAACGTTACATAAATTTTATTAATTTTATGTTTTTAAAGATGTGTCCTCATTAAGATGATGAATAAAATTCATGGGTTATTAAAAATTATAGAAGATAAATGTATGTAACAATGTTTCATTAAATTAAAATTATTATAAAATTTTTGGTCCTCTACATTGAATCATTGAATCTTAAGAAATTTTAAATTCATTATTTATATCTCCAGAAACTTCCCAAGACCAATTTTCACAACAATTTGTAAATGTAAGATTTTTAATTTGACATATTGAATCAGCTTTGAAATTATTCATTCCTCCAGCATCAATTTTGGAGCAAATTGAGCACACACACACACACACACACACACACACACACATATATATATATATATATATATATATATTATATATATATATATATATATATATATATTATATATATATATATATATATATATATTTATTTATTTATTTATTCATCAATATCAAGCACTTCTGGAAAGTCACAAAAATTCAGCAAGATACAATATAAATCTCATTCACATAACACCACAAATGCATACCAGTTGAGATAAATCTAGTTCAGGTTTCAGAAGTCTCGGAAAAACTTACGAAATCTATACAATAAACCTTTCGTACCAGTATGTGAGCTGGATTCTTAAAAATTTGAGAATATCTTAAGTTTTTATTTTAAAGAAAGGTTCCTATGTCGACAACGAATTTTTGACTTCCAGAGATGATCTTAAAATTCCGAAAATTCCGAAATTGAAACTCTTTTGGTTTCATAACTGCCCAAGTTCATTTTCGTTGCATTTTTTTGTCGAAAATATGTGTTTTTAACGTTTAACTTGTATCTCCTTATGTTCTATTTGTTTTCACTTTGCTGCTATGTCATGAGGACTAAAGACATAATCCAGTATAGTATATAGAATCACATCCCAAATACCATAGTTTCAAATGAGTTACACAATAAAAACAATAACATTTTTTGCAGTACCATTATCGATAAAAAAAGAAACTCCCGTAATGGTGCGAAAAGAAGTGTTGTAAAACATAGTTTTGCAACGGTTTTTTCTTTAATAAAACGTTACAAAACAAATCAGTCGTGTAAAAATGTTAATAACAAAGGAGGTTGCAATAGTACTGCAGGTTAATATCTTGTATAGCTACTATCAATAAATTGCTAGTGCAGCATTTTTAATTTGTAGCAGAACAATATTGTTTTGATTTTAGAAAGTATTTAATTCAACATTGACCAGTCTTATTCCCTGTAATTTTTTTTTTATATTTATTTTTTCCTAGAAAATCAGCTCAAACTATTTGTGAATACTGGCTTGGAATAACCTCTAACAGTATTTTTTATATATCGTTAATTTTATGGTTCTTTCCAAAACGAAAAATAAAATATTTCTGACAGGTACCTGCGAACCATTACTAACAAAATTTGCATAGAAATATTCAAACTTTTCCTTTTTAGTTTGTTTATCAACATAAATCCAGCCTGACATGGTCTGTCAGCAGTGTTTTTGGTTTAGGTGAACGGTCAAAAACCAACCAACCGGACTATGGTACCACAAGGTGATCTAGTTCCTAGTTACCAAATTACCATACGAAGTTTTATTAAATTTACCTAATTGTTTAGGTTTCGTTACGACGGAAGTGTGGAATTTTGATAAGGTTGGTTGGGTGTGCGTTATGGGTTTGCCGATTTTTTTAATTTCGGGTAGGCGATATTAATAAAAAAATTCAAATCAAAGAATCTTGTGGTCAGTTTTTTAAAGGTATCTGGTTTGATTACTTTTATAAGCGATTCTTAAAAAAGTATGAACCGGCTTACAACATTGCCTAGGGACTGGTTGAATAGTTTTGGTGATATTGTATTTCCCTCCAATGACATTTCAACCTATTTTTGTTTCTTAGCGCTGTGTTTTTCCTTTATTTTGATAATAGGGGTTATTATTGTCTTCGAATACACAAAGGCCGAAATGTACGGTAAATCTACTACTCTTTACTGTAGGGCCCGCAATCACATGGAATTTTCCACCAAGTGAAAACGATAGAAAATATATTGACATTGAAAACATAGAATTTCCTTCATTTTTAATTCGTTACCAATTATAAATTCAGCAATCAATCTATTACTTAAAAGAAACTTCAATGACATAATGGTGGTACCATATTAATAATAATAATATTCATTAAGCTTGCTTAAACGCCTTTCAGTACTCTATTTGAACAATCGTGTCGCCACCGAGTGATATCGTGTGAATTTTCTTCGCGTTGTGAATAATAATTTCACTTTTAAAACTTGAAATTTCAGGAAATAATTATAATTATAAATCTAAGTGCACAATAGCGTGTCAGCTAAGTTCTAGCAGAAAGCTGGTACAGACTAAGCTTTGATTCACATTTAAAAAAGAGAAGTTTATATACAGGGTGTCCCACGACACACTGCCGCGATTAATTTCTCGGGAAATAGACTTTGGAAATTTTTAACATTTGGCGATTTACTAAAGTCAATGGGGGCAATTCACCTAAAATATTTTCAGATTTAAAAAATTTACCAAAGTCTATTTTTCGAGACATCGATTGCGACAATTCGTCAAGGGTCACACAGTATATACAGTGTGATCAGTAAAGTCCGCATCATATGAATTATTTTTTATTAATAGCTTTATTCAAAATTTCATTTTGGTATTAATTTTTGCTTCGATCAAGATGAAAATTAACCAAAAAAATAGTAGTCACGTGACTAGCATTATCTGTCAAATTTTATTTTTGAAAAAAAAACTCAAAAGTGGGGTTATGTCTCAAAATATTGAAAAGAAAGTATTAAAAATGGTTTTTTTAAATGCAATTTTTTGTCCATAAGCAAAATTTCAGCTGTATAAGATAATTTAGATTTTTTGCCCTTTTTTTGGAAATTGTACCACTGTCGCAAAATAAGACTCAACGTGACCAAATTTTATAACCCTATTTAGATTTTGTAAAAAACACGCATTTAATATGGCGTTACTTTAAACGAAATATATCTGGGATGAAATATTGTCCAGACTAAGGAGTCTTATTTTGCAACAGTGGTGCAAAATACAAAAAATGGGCAAAAAATCTAAATTATCTTATACCGCTACATATGGGCTAAAAATTGCATTTAGAAAAAATTTTTTTCATAACTTTTTTCGATATTTTGAGATATAATCCCACTTTTGAATTTTTTTTTGAAAAAAAATTAAAATTTGATAGATAATTCTAATCACTTTACTATTTTTTTGGTTAATTTTCATTTCGATCGAAGCAGAAATCGTTGCCAACGTCTATATATATATATATATATATATATATAAAATAAAAGAAAAATGATATAATCTATGGTTCAAGAATCAAGAAAATAAATATATATATATATATATATATATATATATATATATATATATATATATCCTTTTTTTTTCTTTATTTTGTCTTTTCTTGGGTTTAGGTTCTTTATATAACAAAAAATGCAAATAATTGATGTTTCGCCCTTTATTTAAGGCATTTTCAAAATTTTTGGTTTATTTTCCTTCCTAAAGATATTTTTATATAATTAAAACATTCACACAAGAAACATATCTACAATTTTAAAAAACAAACAAAACACTTTAAAATAGTATTTAAATTTTTTTTAAAATACTTAATTTTTCCGGTACACACCTTGACATTTTGTTACTCTATTAATAATGAAATTCAATATTTACATCGTCTATTGAGGATACATGGAATGCATGTTTTATTTTTTATATATATTTTTAATATCTAACAATGCACAAAAAAAACGTATACATTTAATTTTATATTTAAGAGGATATTCAATTTTTGATTCTTATTAACAGGATCGAATATTTAATATTGTTGTTTAAATTAGGCTGGCATAAATGTGGCTCAAATTTCCCATATCTGTTCTGTCGTTAACAGTGTTTTTATCTTTTTTAATTTCAATCATTTCCTTTATCTGCAATTTTTGGTAATTCATATCTTTGTTTTTTATTATGGTACTTTTATAATCAAAAGTATGTTTTGCGTCCTGTGTGTGTTTGTTTAACGCTGTTGAGGCGTTTTTTGTATATTTATGGCAATTGAATCTGTTCTTTAACAATTGACTCGTCATGCCTATATATTCTTTAGGATAATTTGTGAACAGTGTATTTAATTTATTATGTGACTTGTGGCATAAGATAATATCATGCTTTTTTAAAATGTATTTTATTTTTTCTGACAGCCCACTAGTGTAAGGTAATGCTACATATTTTTGCTGTTTATATTCTATGTTTCTTGTTATTACATTATTATAAAATTTATATGTTCGTTTATTAATTATTTTGGTGTATTCTTGGTCGGAATTCTGGAGGCCTTAGAGGATACCACGATCAGACAAACCGATTATAACACTATTTTTTTGAGTTTTTGAATGATTAGAGAAGACCAAGTTGGTTTGGTGTACCATTCTGCGTATAAGTGTCATATCCAGAAAATTCATTTTATTACTATTTTCTATTTCGGACGTGAATTGTAATATATATATATATATATATATATATATATATATATATATATATATATATATATATATACATTCTTTGAAAGGCCCGCAACCTAATTAGCCAGAATCACTCAGCCAACAAATTGCCTAAATAGTGCAACACTCTTTCCTGAATCCAAACTGACCTAAGCACAATAAATTATTTTTTCAAAATCACAATTCAGCCTATTTTTAAATACGTTTTCAATAATTTTCCCAAAAAGCGGAATTATTGAGATAGAACGATAATTGTTAGTGTTTTCAACATCACCACCTTTCAATATGGGTGTAATTCTAGAATATTTTAGTTCTGTAGGAAAACTACCATCCAAAAAACACTGATTAACAAAAATTGTAAAATATGGAAAGATAATATTCACTATTACATCCTATCCCAGCACTTCGAAGAAAATTGTCGCCTACTTTTCCAGAAAAACTAACAATGTCACAACCGTACCTTGAGAGAATTGAAGAACAGTCCATTATGAATTGTATACAACCATTTGTTGACCGCAAGTTTTCGGTGAATTGAAAAAACTAACCAGAGACAATGAATCATCAGCACCCATGACAATGCGAGCTTTCACATATCGGCTCAAACAAGTGACTTTTTGAGTAATCAGAAAGTAGAATTTATGGGTCATCCTTTGCATAACCCTAATTTGGCACTCAATGATTCATTTTTGTTTCCTTACATCTAGAACAAACTCCGTGGTCAAAGACCATCTTCAAAACGTATATAAAACTGTATTGGTGATTCTGAAGAATAGTTTTTCTTTATCATTTACGAAATACAACACTCTTTAAAAAAAAACTGTTAAATGTTTAAGAAGGAACCACTATGTTTTATACCATTAAATTTATTTAGAAGACAGTGACTGCAGTTTCAACTCACAGAGTCATTTTAAAACTGAATTACAAAGGTAGACTAAGTATTCAATACAGAAACATGACAAAATTTTACAATAAATAAAAACTACCTGAGATATTACATTATTACAAAGGGGAGGTACTAAATTTTGGGAATTAATTATTATTTGGCAACAACAAATAACGGGGAAAACCCAAGTTCTCTCTGGTCATTAAGCAAATTTACATTTTTATTTTTACTATGTTTATATATTTCTAAAGATTCAAGAATATTAACTGTTGGTTCTTTGTTGAATAATGTAATATGTCAGTGTTGCTTAAATTAGGAAAACTGTGCTTGTGTTCTAAGCAATGGTTGGCAAAGCTCGAGTCTGTTTTTTGTAATCTATATGATCGGTAGTGCTCTGAAAAGCGAGTTTTAAAGCTTCTACCACTTTGTCCAATATACAAGCTATCACACTCCGAACATTTTAACTTATAAACTCCTGATTTATCAAATTTTTTAATTTTTTCTTTAGCATTGTAAAAGATAGTGGACAGATTATGTTGAGATTTAAAGGCTACTTTTATGTTATGTTTGGAAAGAGTATTAGCTATGCTTTCTGATAGGGTACCACAGTATGACAAAGATATATAAGATGAACTATCTTTGTCATTTTTTATTTTGGGATATATTGAATTAAATGCTAGTTGTTTTTGTTTTTTTAGTTATTAATTTCTTTATAGTTTGTTGGGAGAAATTGTTTGATATTGAAATCCTTTCAATGATATTTAGTTCCTCTTGAAGATCTTCTTCAGAGAGAGGCAAAGAGAATGCTCTATGTATCATTGAATTGTATGCAGCCATTTTGTATTGTAAGGGATGAAAAGTCATTAGATATAGTATTACCTGTAAACGTTGGTTTTCTAAAAATTTTAAAATTACACTGATTATTGAGATATGGTGAGATCTAGAAAATTTATTTTACGGTTATTTTCAGTTTCCAGAGTAAATTGAATTTTTGGATGGCAATTATTAATGTATTGTAAGAATTTTTGAAGCTGACTAGTAGTGTCTTTAAAAATGCTAGAACATCATCCACATATCTGTACCAAAATTGAACATGGTTTTTGCTTAAAGGGAAATTAAGAATTTTGTTTTCTATGTTTGACATGAAAATGTCTGCTAGGAGAGGGCTAAGAGGAGAACCCATTGGTAGACCTGAATTTTGTAAATAAAATTTGTTATTAATCTGGAAATAGGTTTGTGATAGGCAAAGTTCAAAAGAGGACAATATTTCAGTAGTAACTATTGGATTTAAATTTCATTCCTGTAACATTTCTTGGATAAGTATAAAACATTCATCTGTTGAAATATTAGAAAACAAGCTATTTATGTCAAAAGAAACTAGTATGGAATTATCTGGGGGTATTTATGTTTTTTAGTTTTTGGACGAGATCTACTGAGTTATTTAAACTGTGACTTCGTTTAAAGTTTGTTATTTGTTTGAAGAATGGATTTAGTTTCATACTGAGTTCTCTCGTGGGGCTATTTATGTATGAAACGACTGGACGAATGGGATTTCCTGGTTTGTGATTTTTTTATATAAGGCCATAGAGTTTTGGTGCTTGTGGGTTCATATTGATTATTCTTTTTTTTTTATCGAATTCTGGAAAAATGGCTTTTATGTTTGACAGGGTTCGTTTCAATTTTGTTTGAAACCAGCATCAACTTTTTAAAACTGATAAAATATTAAAAAATTAGAATTATTCTATAATATCCTATGTAACCTCTAATCCTGACACGGTCTGGTGCAAACCTGCTTTCTACCAACACCTACCGCCCAGTGTTTAATGTCAAGAGTTACGTAACACCTTAATAAAACAATTTTGCTTTTTATTTTTATAAATTATCCATTTAACGTATTTATGGAAATAATGAAATATAATGACCAACGTTCACGCCAAGATGGTTCCGTATAATACGCGTTAATGTTTTATTTATGTATATATAACTACAAAACACAAAGTGTTACTTATTGCTACAGTTCCAGCCACAAACCATTATTTATTGCTAAAATTTCGGCCCTAAAAACAGTAGGAAATCTGTTAATTTTTAGTCATGGTGTGGATTTTTGGCTGTGTTAATAAAATAAGAACAATTTCACAAAAAAAAATTCAAAAATTAGAAATCGCTGTTAATTTTTTGAATCAAAATATAGGTGAAAATATTATATTTATTGTGGTTTTAAAATAAAAAGATTATTTTTTGACTAACGTATCATATTTATGGTTCCAGGTCAGGCATAACTACAAATGATCACCTTTTTTGTATCTTTCAAGTTATAGAGAAAAATATAGCTTTAAATCAGGAAGTAGTTTTGCTGTATGTTGATCTGAAAAAAAGCTTATGACAGCGTACCACAAGACAAGGTGTGGCAAACGCTGGAAACAACAAATATTGACGTTAATAAGAGCTATAAAAAGACTATATGAAAATTGTTGTTTTTCTATTTTATATAGCCCTCTTACGACCTATTTAGAAACATATATATGTAAAAGATTAACGCGTAAAGATTTCGAAACGAAGTAAAATGGTGATAAGGTTCACATTAGTGAAAACAACCACAAATATCGCAAAATCCTCTTGATATGATTAAGCTTTACTTTGATCCTTTCCATACACAAATTAGATAAGGTGATATTATTAATTAATTTATCAGTTCCCATCATTTTTTATAATTAAATAAATGTAATGTGGAAAAACAACAGGAAACAGAAAAAACATTTAGAAAACATCTGTCGACTACATGGAAATTATATTGGTTTTGATATGATATCATTATATATTATATATATATATATATATATATATATATATATATATATATATATATATATATATATATATAAACTACAAAGACAGTAAGTTGTACTGCAAACAGTATAGAAAAAATCAACATCGTCGAAACTATAAACATGATTAAACTAGTCCCATTTCCATTTTGAACAGGTATATTAAACATCAAATGCAAAAATAACCGTGTTTTAACAACAATTTATTTGCCTACATAAAACAATTTTTTTTATAAATATTTTAATTAGTTTCCTAGGTCAGTGGAACATTCTGCTCATTGTTTTATTTTAAGTAATATAAATAATTTTCTACTATTAATGTTAAGCAACCGAATGAAATGCTATGCAATCGTGAGCTTCCTTTTGTCGGTACCCAATTTGAAAATATATAAATGTTAGGTCAAGTTACCAAATAAGATTCTCTCTATTGGTACCAACGATTATAAATATATCTATACAGTGACCAGCAAAAAGGTAGCACCACACATATTTTTTTGTTTCGAGAATTTTTCTTTTCGAAGGTATTAATTTATATAATTATATATATTTATAAATAACACTCGCGTTACTAGGTGCCATATGACATATATACTGTAAAGTTATTCGAGAATAGTTTGTTTTTTGACATTCTAATAATAAAATATTTCCTATCTGCGATCAATTGTTTACCGATTACTGTACATTTTATTCTAATGAATTTCTTGCAACCTTTGGCATTATAAAATATATTTATATTGATGAGGTTTGGTCAATGTAAAATATAAAGCTGTTTAGCTTTTGAAAATTGCAGCTAAATTTTAAAAGGTTAAATATGAATATACATGTATTTCTAAAAATGATTTATACTGATTTAATTTGAGTATTAGTGTGCAATTAGTTCTGTAACAACGTGTGACTGCTTATTTAAATACCATGCTTGTTTGGCCCTGTTTGCTTGGTATCTCCAACACTCAAGACTCTAATTTGCTCTGTGTTGTGCAGTGAGAGAAAGTTGTTTGATACTTCTAAAGGTTTTCAGAACTTTCATAATGAGTGGGAAATATTATAAAAGATTTGAAATTGAGGTTTTTTTGTCGCCACGAATAAAGCCCAAAAATTACCGATGCTGTCGTTACAAAATATATGAAAAAATTTGTATTTTACGTGAAAACATAATGTCTATGATTTTCTACATACCGGCTTAAACGTGTGGCTACAAAAGATCAAGTTAAAGACAAGATTTTATATACGAAAATAAAAAAATTCATACTGTAGTAAAATGATTAGTTTATATATATATATATATATATATATATATATATATATATATATATATATATATATATATATATATATAAAGGGTGTTTTTTATAGAGGTATAGAACTTTAAGTTGGCAACACTTTTTTAACTGGCGGCCATTTTGTCAGCTGTCAAGTGATTTATGTTTAGTTTGGTTTGGCATTTCAACATGAATAGACTGACGCCTGAACAACGCTTCCAAATTGTGCAAATTTATTTTGAAAATCATGGTTCTGTTCGAAATACATATCGCGCACTACGTCCATTTTACGGTCAACATAATCGTCCATCAGAGCAATTAATTCGATTAACTATGGAACGTTTTCGCACCACGTTTACTCTAAATGATAATACGCATCCACAGAGACGTCGTACAGTGCGTACAGAAGAAGTCATTGCTGCTGTAGAGCGTAGCGTAGAGGAAGATACGAATCAGTCTATCCGCCATCGTGCACAGGAATTGGATATGTGTCCATTCGCTTTATGGAAGATTTTGCGGAAAGATCTTGGTTTGCGTGCTTACAAAATCCAACTCGTGCAAGAATTGAAGCCACACGATCACCTAGCAAGGCGTAGATTCGGTGAATGGACCCAAAACAAGATTGTCGTTGATCCCGATTTTCATAAGAGAATTTTGTTTAGCGATGAAGCTCACTTTTGTTTGAATGGATACGTCAATAAACAAAACTGCCATATTTGGAGTGATGATAATCCTCAAGTGTATGTTGAGACACCGTTACATCCAGAAAAACTGACTGTTTGGTGTGCTTTATGGGCTGGTGGAATCATTGGTCTGTACTTCTTTAAAAACGATGCTGGTCAGAACGTTACAGTCAATGGTGACCGCTATAGAGCCATGATTACTGACTTTTTCGTTCATCAATTGAACAACCATGATGTGCAGGAGCTGTGGTTTTAACAAGACGGCGCAACATGTCATACAGCTCGTGCCACAATTGATTTATTGAAGGAAACGTTTGGTAACCGCATAGTTTCACGTTTCGGACCCGTGAATTGACCTCCAAGATCATGCGACTTAACGCCACTAGACTATTTTCTGTGGGGATATGTGAAGTCGCTAATCTACGCCGATGAGCCCGAAACGATTGATCACTTGGAGGACAACATTCGCCGCGTTATTGCCGATATACGGCCACAAATGTTGGAAAAAGTCATCGAAAATTGGACCTCCAGATTAGACTACGTCCGAGATAGCCGTGGCGGTCATATGCCAGAAGTCATATTTAAATTATAATGCCAGAAGATTATCTTTCGAATAAAGTAAATTTCATGTCAATTTAAAAAAATCATCTTTGTTTTATTCCATTTAAAAAAACTTCCATAAAAAACACACTTTATATATATATATATATATATATATATATATATATATATATATATATATATATATATATATATATATATATATACCAAAATACACAAACCAGGAGCCCCTTTAAAACCAATAGTAAGCTCTGTCGGCTCCCCAACTCAGATCCTAACAAAACATCTATCCGCCATTCTCCAACCCTTCGTCAAAAAAACTAGCAACATTTCTGCGAAATAATCAAAAACATACATTTACAAGAAAAACATTTTCTAGTTAATTTCAACATAACATCACTTTTCATGCAAATACCAGTCAAAGAAGCTCTTTCTGTAATAGATAACAAATACAATCTGCCAAAATATATCGTCGAATTAACTAAACACTACCTCGATAACACCTATTTTATTAATGATGGCCAGCCATATAAACAAGTCTAAGGAGCGCCTACGGAATCATCACAATATCCTGCACTCGCCAATTTATTTTTATAGACTTCATATCAAAAGCTCTAGAGATCTAGTCACTCAAACGACGTAGATTACACATTCGTTATCTGGCAACATGGAAAAGAAAACTTCAAAAATTTCCTAAATCACATAAACAGTATACACCCGAAAATCAAATTCACTACAAAAATAGAACAGGAAAGAAAACTACCTTTTCTAGATATCCTACTGAAAAGAAAAAAGGATGGGTTGCTTTCACACACTGTACACAGTAAACCCACTTACACCAACAGATACCTCGACGCCGATTCGCATCACCACCTTGCCCAATTATTTGCCGTAGTGAAATCTCTTGTGTTTTGATCTCAGTCCCTTACAGATCAAGAACATTACCACAAAGAAATGAACATACTGCAGAACACCCTAACAAAAAATAGTTAAAAAAAAAAGAAGATATAGACGAAGCTCTAAAAAACAAACGATTGGCTCCAAAAAATCGCGAAAGCCACGAGAACAGCTCCAAAGCTTTTGTTCCTTATGTCAGAGGCACCACAGACAAAATCGCAAAAATTCTCAAAAGACACAACATTGAAACCATTTTCACCACAGACAGTAAAGGATCTGCTGCCAACACCTAGAAAAAATCCCTCTAGAAAACCAGGGATTGCACAAAATACAATACATAGCTATAAAAAAATTATTTCTGTGGGATACATCGCCCTACAATATTGCAAACCTTTTTCATAGTTTTACTTTAGAGTAAAAATTGTTCCAACAAAACACCATCAGTATTTATAATTATTAGTAAACACGCCTACAGACATACTTTAAAAACTTGAAATAGCTTTATATTTAATAACATATAATAACTATCTAGTTCAACAGCTACCGGTTATAGGGTCAAACCGAGGTAAGGTCGTTTTTAAGTCTGCTGCGCTCCTCAGCCGCTGTGGACAGATTACAAGAAATTTCGATGAGGATATTAAAAGCCATAGAGGCGTAATCTTAGGGGTCATTATACGGATGATTTCAGAGACCTTTCTAGGACAACAACGGGATCAAAGAATTACTTTTGGAAAATGCAATTAATAATATTCGCGAAACTTATGCCTCTTATGTTAGGAGTGCAACTTTTGGTGAATGCGCGGGACAAGCGATTGGGTAAGTTCAATATGAATTGAATTCCTTCTGTTTGGGTTCAGATCTGGTTGCTTAACAAAGTCAACGTTAGTTTTTTTTCTTCTTCTAGTTATTTTTTAAGTAAACTGAGCGTTATCAAAAAAAAGACACACACAAATTATTAAAATTATAATAGTTTCTATAAGTATTTGATTTCAAAATTCATTCAATCGTTGCAACAAATACAAAAATATTTTGGAGTGCGTTTACAATCAATTTACGAATGAATTTCTCTATTTATCCTTTTCAATCATTATATTTAATATTGCTTTTAAAAATTTAATTAAAGACATTTTTGTATCTATAAGTTTACAATGGTCAAATAAACTAAGTCTGTAAAATGATGAAGGAACTAACGGGATCTTGAAACAAGAGTGTCTGACAGAAAGTACTGAAAAGTTTAATATTGTTTATGTGGAAATATAAAAGGTCTCCAATTAGTTATGTTAAACATTAGAAAAAATTAATTACTCGGTTTTGCGGAAAAAATAATTATATTCAAAGCTTTGAAGAGAGAAAAACAAAGCTGTATTTTCTGAAAATTTCATAATAAACATGACTTCATATTTAAATTATTAAAAATTAGTTTTTAAAAGGACATGGACGCTAAAAAGTTTCAAATTTAAATCAAAACCAGATGCTACTCTATATTTATCACAATATGCAGTTTATGCCCTTTGCGAAGGCTTGAAATCATTCTCAAAATATCTTTAGAGTATTGTTTATTATCCAATAAATCCCTACTAAAACAACGATGAACAAAACGAAGAAAAATTCAAACAGCTAATTTTACGAGGGTAGATTGAAAAATTTCCGACCAAACAAATAGCAAAACATTTTTTCTTCAAAATTATTTTTATTTAAACCCGTTCAATTAGTAGTTGGAGTCTTTCTCGACGAAAATTTCTATGCTCCAAGCACAACTTTTAGCCTGGGGAACAAAAAAAGTCGCTTGAAGCTAGATTTCGTCGATTTTGGGGGTCTTCCGATACTTCTTTTTGACGACCTAGGTCTCCATTGCAATATTTGTTTTGTTCACCTTGTAGTGACGTGTCCCACCCAGGTCCATTTCAAAGTAGCAATGCGTGTTATCACATCCTCCACTTTCGAACGTTTTCTTTCTTCTTCGTTCCTTATACGGTTACGTAGTGATGTTCCCAGCATGATTATTTCTGTTGCTCGCTGTGTAGTACGTAGTTTATTGGCTGCTTTAACTGTTAATGTGGTTGTATCCATTCCATAGGTCATTATTGGAAGAATGCACGAGTCAAATACTCTTCTTTTCAAATTAATGGGAATATCGGGGTTTTTAAGAGCGTATCCCAATTTTCTAACGGTTACCTATGACATTTTTTGCTAAGTTCATGCTTAATTCAACTTTCTTTGAAGCATTTTTCAACTCAGAGAGCATTTCCTGTAAATCTTCACTTATTAATACCACGTCATCCGCGAGACATAAAGGGTTGAGATATCTACCATCGATGCTAATACCCTTATGTTTCCAATTTAGTTGCTTAAAGACGTAAACATAAACAAGAACATAAACCAAGCTCGACCACTCGAGCTGACGTCACGGCGAGGATGAGCGTGTTTTATGGAATCTAACCGTCCTTTTTTCTTCATCTCCTTGGCACCCAAATAAAATTTAACAATATTTCAAGACTTTTAACTAAAACCACGGTTAGGTAGTTCCAAATTATTACTCAGCAGACAACGTGTAATAATATGAACACTTTAAAATTACAGGTTTTTATCGTAATAAGTCAAAAATGTTGGTATTGTTTTTAATACACTGGAAACTGTGTCAAGTATATACGTTTAACATTACGTTCTTTTTTTGGCAAATACGTTATTAAATTAATTTCCTTTTTTATTAAATTCATATATAAGCATATTAAACTAAAATTGTGGTATGCATAGATATATTTCTTACGGGAACTTCAAACCAGGGTCACCTTTTTATTGTCAGAGTGAGGTTTAGGTTAATTTAAATTTACATAATTTGAAAATTATGATCAGAGAGTGAAAAGCAATTTAAAATGTTAATTTTTATTCCTTAAATAAACATATAAACGGTGGTTTTCCTTGTCAGAGATTCCCTGTTGCCATTTAAATTAAAAACACGTTAACTTATTCAATTTCTTAGAATTTCATCGTCTATATACAGGGTGTTTCTAAAATCTGTGTACAAAACTCTAGCGCAAAATAGTGTTCGAATTACAGAGTGTCAAAGTTATATCTTTTGTAAATATTTATCTTAATAGTAACTTGAGTTGTACTAAATTTGGTACTTTGGAATTTTTTAGAATGATAAATTGAGATATAACATGATTGTTCAAGTCAAGTCAATGTAGTTATAGAGTTAAAAATGTGGTGTCCACTCTCCCAGTTGGACTTTTAAAAATATTAATATAATAATTACAAAAATTGACCATTTTCCAAGTTTGTCTGAGTCCAAAATATCACGTTAACGTTTTTAAATATGCTTTCGACATATAGTAGGGAACTCAAGTTTTCCAACGTTTTTTTCAGAATCAAAATCGGTTGATTTGGACGCCCTCAGGAAATGTTTAAAGACATTGTTGATATTTTTGCTTATAAATAAATAGATTATCTCGGCGGATTTTCATTGGATTTTTTTTTGCAATATATGGTTTGAAAGTACTTGGAAAGACGTTTCTTTTCGTGAAAAAAAATTTCAAATCCGTCAATTGGTTTCCGAGATACAAACTGTCAAAGTTGACAGCCTGTTACGGTGAATCTATAAACAATACAGACTAGATTCTTGAACCAAAAACTTTATTTTTTGATACAAATATTTAAATGTTAATGTTATCGGAAAATTTAATAAAAAAAATGAAAAGAATATCGTCCGCGCGCGTGAAAAATGAAAAAAAGAGGAATGGGGAGCTCTCATTTTAAAATTGAATTCGAAGATTCAAAATACATATCTGAAAATAATTTTCATTTTCTCGGCTTCTAATAGAGCGATTTTGATCATTTTTTTTAAACCGATGTACCGCGAATAATGGAATTCAAATATCATAACGCCATGTGCCATCATGCATTTATTTTGTTATAAACAAATGACGTTATGTATGCATCATACTTACAGCATACTGCACCCTATAGACTTTCTAAACGAATCTTTGTTTATTAATATAATTAAGCATACTATAACGATATATATATTCATCTTAATTATCGAAATTGTTTAAACAATCATTGTTTAAACAAACTGAAAAAAATTAGTTTTAAATTATTTTATTCGTAAAATACAAATAAAAATAAAATAATTATTTTATATAAATCATATATGAACACTTAATAGTTTTCAAGTTATAAGTAATACAATATTTCTACAAATATTTGGAGATTTAATATTTTCGGAGATGAGAGCATGATGTTTTAAAACCGTTAACATGAAAGTAGTGGGGCGGGAGTAAGAAACACCTGTTCAAACTGGCTTTCTAAAGATATATAATAGGCACTAAAGAGAGTTATACTCAAAACGGTATATATCTTTAAAAATTTAGTAATTATAACGGTTTTTAGTTGCCATACATCAAAAAAAATGTTCCTCGTAGATATAACTAGGGTTGTTAATTTCGATTTTCTGTCTTCCTCTCGCACTACAGAAAAATAAGTTATTTCTAAAATGAAATCAAATTTCTGATAATGTAATTGATTTTAAAGAAGTTGACAGAGAAATAGAAAATGACTGTTTCGATATCCATATACGATTAGATCACGAAAATTTCAATGAAAATGATGATTCGAACATTCCACAGTCTAAGAGAGCCCGATTCGAATGAAAAAAAAAATCAATGTAAAAAAAACGTTTTTCTGCACTCTGTAAAGTTTGTAATATAATATTTAGTGTTAAGAGAGCTTTATTGAACTCTTTGAACATAATTTATAAAGAATAACTATTTTATTTTTATCCGTATTTTACGAATAAAATAATTTAAAACCAACATTTTTTTCAATTTGTTTAAACAATATTGGTTAAACAATTTTGATAATTAAAGTGAATATATATCGTTATAGTATGCTTAATTATATTAATAAGCTAAGATTCGGTTGGAAAGTCCAATATTATAGGGTGTAGTATGCTGTAAGTATGACGCATAAATAACGTCATTTGTTTATAACAAAATGAATGCATGATGGGCACATGGCATTATATTTGAGCTCCATTATTCGCGGTACATCGGTTTAAAAAAAATGATCAAAATCGCTCCATAGAAGCCGAGAAAATGAAAATTTTTTTCAGATATGTATTTTGAATCTTCGAACTCAATTAATTAACTCCGCCTGGGTCATCCGATGGGTGGATTGAGTAGCTCTTCGGGTGGCACTGCCGGTCCCAAGCCCGGATAAAGGAGGAGGGTTACTAGGCGAGGTTAGCTACCTACCTAGTGTAAAAAGAACCAACTGGCTCACAGAACTGAAGTTACAGCCTCGGAAACCGGACGGAACTATGAGATGACGACACACGCTAGGACA
Organism: Diaprepes abbreviatus; assembly: GCA_034092305.1. Taxonomy (NCBI): domain Eukaryota; kingdom Metazoa; phylum Arthropoda; class Insecta; order Coleoptera; family Curculionidae; genus Diaprepes; species Diaprepes abbreviatus. The sequence goes on along the minus strand of JASJET010000570.1, from coordinate 43,404 downwards.
TTGGAAAATCGAATTGGAAAACGAATTGGCAAAAGAAAACCTAAACACCACACTACACGGATCGCATGCTGGAACATAACGTCGTGGAACGGACGAGATCAAGAGATCATAATAGAAATGAAGAAGCATAACATTGACATTTGCGGGCTCTCTGAGACAAAGAAAAAAGGGCAGGGAACATCAAAATACGGAGAATTCACACTAATATACAGTGGAAAAGCAAAATCAGAAAGAGCGCACTCAGGTGTTGGAATTTTGCTGCACGATAAATATACACAGAGCATCGAAGACATCGAATACATCAACGACAGAATATTAAAAATCTCCCTAAAAATGAACAATACCACAATACACTTGATAAGCACATATGCACCAGACATATCTAAGCCCACAGCAGAAACTGAAAACTTCTACCAGCAACTACAAAACGTCATGGACAACATAAATACTAAACACGAAATTATCATACTCGGAGATCTTAATGCACGGATCGGGAACGATGTCATACCAGGTATAAAGCAAAAGTATAATGAAGCCATAATTAATGAAAACGGCGAAACACTAATAGATTTCTGCGCTAGAAATGAAATGAGGATCAACAACACATACTTCCCACACAAAGACCAGCACAAATATACTTTCAATAACAATCGAGGCCAGCGATCGATGCTAGACTTCATACTCACAAATCGAGTGATAACACCCACACAAGTACTCGACGTCAGAGCCCTAACATCCGCTAACCTGGGGACTGATCACAACCTTGTTCTATGCAAGATGCTACTAAAACGTCCACAACAAAAGAGAAAACCACCACAGTTCATCGAAAAGTACAATTTGGAGTCCCTAACAACGGAGAGCATAAAACTCCTCTACGAGAACAGGATTACTAACAAATTAAAAGAGAAAGATTTAAAACCAGAATGGGGAGTAGAAGAGAGCTGGCAAAATATTGCGAAATGCATCAACGAAGCAGCGGAGGAAGCGATTGGAAAGCGTAAAATTAATGTAAACGCGACAAACCACACCAAACCGTGGTTTTGTCAAGAGGTAAAAGAACTCTCTGAATCAAAACGGAAATGTTACCTAATATACAAAAGCGCACCGTCGGAAGAAACTCACGCAGAATATGTCCAAGTAAGAAACAGAGTAAACGCACGAATAAGATCAATCAAAAGAGAACATTGGGCTAATTTTACCAGCGACATGGACCACGACTTGTATGGCGCTCAAAGGAAAATATGGAAAATGATTCGGAACAGAAAAAAAACAAGTTAACGAGTTCGTGCAGACCAAAGGAGTACCAATAGGGACATGGCAACAGTATTATAAAGAGCTTTACGATGCTGAAGAAATGCCGAATATAAATGAATGCGAAACAGATATAATTGGAACTGTCACCGACGAAGAGGTAGAAGCAAAACTCAAGAAATTGAAAAACAGAAAATCACCCGGGCCGGACGGCATCCCCAACGAGCTTTTAAAATATGGAGGCCCCGAACTGGCAAGGAAACTATCGTAACTATTTAACAAAATCTTAGACGAAACGGAAACACCAGACGAATGGCATAATAGCATCACCATACCTATATTTAAGAAAGGACTAAAAACCTGCCCACAAAACTATAGAGGAATAACTCTCTTAAACACAGTAATGAAACTTTTCACGAGTATTCTCAAGGACAAACTGGAAACACAAATTAAGAATGCTGAGGAACAACAGGGCTTCACAAAGGGACGGTCAATAACAGACGCAGTGTTTATAATAAAACAAATAAAAGAAAAGGCTACAGAGTACAGTATGCCAGCGTATATCTGCTTCATTGACCTAACAATGGCGTTTGACAGAGTCCGATTGGGAGACATTCTACATATATTAATGGAAAATAAGGCACCAGCGAACATAACGAAGATAATCCATAACCTAAATAACAATAACGTAACAAAGGTCAAGGCAGGAGATCAATTCACTGAAAATATCCCAACACTGGGAGGAATTAGACAGGGTAACAGTCTGAGTCCTTTTTTGTTTAATCTCCTCATGAATAAAATCATAAACAAGGTAACATGTCTCAATCTCGGATACAGACTGGGCAACAAAAGAGTGGGTTTGGTGTGCTACGCCGATGATGTAGCAATTATTGCTGAATCAGAAAACGATCTACAGAGACAACTCTTCCAGTTTTTCCAAGTAAGCCGCCAACTCAATATGAACATTTCTATCAGCAAAACCAAATGCATGACAATCGCAAAGGATCCACTCAGATGTAAGCTGGTGGTGGAGGACAATCCCATAGAGAAGGTGATGCAATTCAGATACCTAGGCATAGGCATATCAAGCACCCACGACCCAGTTAAAGACCTAAGGAGCCAGATTAACAAAGCATCCGCACTATCAGGATGCCTACGAGATATAGTCTGGTCAAACTCGTACATGCGCAAAGATAGCAAAATTAGAATCTACAAGACTTGTATCAGACCCATCATGACATACGGCACGGAAGTCCGTGAGGACACTAACAAGACGAAACACATGCTAAGGGTGGCCGAAATGAAAACACTGAGAACAATAGTGGGGAAAACAAGAAGAGACAGAGTAAGAAACACAGATATCAGAGAACAATGCGGGATACAAGACATTGTGAGATGGGGAAGACAACGTAAGAGGCAGTGGTACAACCATGTAAGACGGATGGACGAGAACAGACTTCCGAAAATAGTCCTAGAAAATAACCCGCCCGGCTCAAGACCTTCCGGGAGGCCCCCTAAAAGGTGGAAAGATAGTTGGCAATCTGCCTCTCAGGAAAAGATGCAGAGGCAGCTTCAGAACTAACAGATCGACAGATCTCCAAGAAGTAGAAGAAGAAGAAGAAGAATTCAATTCAATCAATGATTTCAATCAAATCGAATGTATTGCAAAAAAAATCCAATAAAAATCCGCCGAGATAATCTATTTGTTTATTTATAAGCAAAAATATCAACAATGTCTTTAAACAAATCCTGAGGGCATCCAAATCTTCCGATTTTGATTCTGAAAAAAGCGTTGGAAAACTTGAGTTCCCTACTATATGTCGAAAATAAATTTAAATACATTAACATGATATTTTGGACTCAGACAACTTGAAAAAAATTCAATTTTTGCAAACGCAATAGGATTGCAAAATTATTGTACAAAAACTATCTATGCGATCCTAACGAATTTTAGCGTGTTGTTTTATCATGGTATAAAGTTTTCTTTGCACTAATATGAAGGTCCTCAGAGAAATTTAAATAGTCGAAAAAAATTGATTAAAAAACTGATTTTTTTACCTATTTTTTAATAATTGCTATTTTGCAATCAGTGAAATATATTTTGAGATTTCCGACCAACCCCATCTTATGGCAAATTTAATTATGAAACTTTTTTTCCTCTTCAACTTTCCTCTAAAATGAATACCTTCAAAGTTACACGACGCATATCAAAATTATCATTATTCAGGTTATTTCGAAGGCTCTCAAGCAAAAATCTCCATCTCCCATTTCACATCCACGAAACTCCCGATATTTTACGGATAAGTCCTGGTCTAATGATGTTGTTATGACTGTTGTGGTGAAATTAATCTTTACTTGAAACAATTAATGAAGCCCCTGGTACACTCAGTTGAAAAAAGATGTAAACTTGTTATTACCTGCCAGTTTTTTTGTCGACACAATAAACTTTTACCATAACGTATATCGACTCTTAAAACAGTCGAATTTACAAATATTTATTTGTTTATTCAGTTTTTTAGTTCATTTAAGTGTGATAATTAGCAAGCAACCCGAGGGTATAAAAGAATGACGAATTTATGCCAAATTAACGGTACCATCTAATTTCGCAAACATTCTAGAGTCAACGACTTTCCCAATTTTTTCTTACAATTTATAGTTTCCAACAATCAAATAATTAATAATTATTTTTTATCGTATTACAATTAACTTTAACATGATGTAAGTGTTTTTTTTCTTCATTTACATGACCTAACTTGTTGAACAGTATCGATATAGGATTTTTTGCACTGTAAATGTCAATAATTAACAATTATTGTTTTTATATTACATATTGTGTCTTTGCATTACTCTGTTATACAAGTTTAACAATTTTTCAGATATAATCAGTGTCTTTGAAACTTTATTAATTAGAAAGTTGAGTGCAGTCTGATAATAAGTACAGGACCGGAGTTGACAAAGTCCAAGATACGTAGATTGAATAATTTTGTTTTCAGTTGTCAGGCATGCAATTAAATCTGTTCCTTTGTTGTTAAAAAAAAATTTTTTTAACCGACTTTGTAGTTTCTAGCATTTCTAAGAAAGCACTACAAAATTCTACACGATTTTTACCGTCTAAAAAAATTCTTCCAGAACAATTTAAAAATGTAAAAATTCATAGTGTGAGAGATATATTTTTCATTTATAATAATAATAATAATAATATCCTTTATTTGCTTTTATGATCACATAACAAAGCAACGTCAGAGAGAGAAATGTTTAACATTAAGGAACGATAGGAACTTTACACAAAGGAAAACAAAAGGAGAAAAAGACAGATACAAGATAATTTAAAAAAGTAGTAATAAGAGAGTCAGTGTAAACTGAACAAAGTTTTACAGTTTGCAAAATAAGATATTTCAATTTAAAAGGAATAAAATTTTTACACACAGAACAAATGCATGAGAAAAAACCCACTAAACAAAAAATATTAAGTTAAAAGTATTGACATTACAAAATTGAAAGAGTAAAAGCACCTATCAGACAGCCATTCATTTACGCGTCTCTTAAAGAAATTAATCAACTCGGTAAGCCAAATTTCTCTTGGTAACATCCTTACTGCTTTAATCGCCATATAGTATGGTCCTCTCTCATAGAAGGTGGAATTATGTAAAGGTACCCTTTGATCATTCGTCCCTCTGGTAGTCATAAAGATGTTTCCCTCATAAAGCTGTCTATTTAGCGGAAATAATTCCGTATTCCTTCCGACAAGCATGACTAAAGATCTAAAGTATAATGAGGGAACAGTAAGCAACTTAAACTGAGTAAAAAATGGTCGACATGAAGCTCTTGGATGTAGGGGGAAGATGCATCTTATTATGCGTTTTTGAATTTTAAATATATTAATAGCCTCTCTTCATGATCCCCAAAAGGAAATACCATAAGAGACAAGAGAGTGTATTTGCCCAAGGTAGAAAAGCCTAACAGTCTTTGCAGTGATGACATCACGAGGCCTTCGGATTACACCACACAAACTGCCAAGCCTAGCCCCAAGAGCTGAGATATGATGTTCCCAGTTTAAAGAGGGGTCCAAATGAACACCCAAGAACTTAACCTGTTCCAAAGTAGGTATAGATCTACCCCCAAGCCACACATGCAGTGACTCAGACCTTGTTGCATGCTTTGAAAAAAGAATGAAGCCAGTTTTATCTACGTTTAGAGTGAGGCCGTTATCAGAACACCACTGCTGCATTTTTAATGCAGAGTTTGTGCACTTTCGAGACAATCCCGCCATAGAAGTGTCCGCCAGAATCACTGATGTGTCATCAGCAAACTGGCAAACGCTACCCGCGGCCAATCCATCCCCCAGATTGTTTACATATATTAAGAATAATTAGGGTCCCAGAATGGAGCCCTGAGGTACCCTCTGCAACAATTTAGTTCTATCTGAAAGTAATGATGATTATTTTTAGCAAAGCAGACTGCTGCCTATCCGATAAGTAGGGTTGCAGCAAACTGGCAGCAACACCTCTGACCCCATACGCACCAAGCTTTATCAAAAGCAAGTTATGATCCACAGTGTCAAAGGCCTTAGACAAATCAAAATATAGGCTTGCCACTTTATCATTTGTGTCAATTCTTTCATTTATATAGAAAATTATGTTGAATAGTGCCATTTCAATAAATTTGTTAGGTCTAAAGCCGAACTGATTTTTACTCAGGATATTGAGTCTGTTTAGATGTTTAAATATTCTAGTATATATATATATATATATATATATATATATATATATATATATATATATATATATATATATATATATATATATAACTGTTTCAAAGACCTTTGACACTGCTGGAAGCAGGGAGATTGGTCTGTAATTTTTGATACACTAGCGATCCTCTTTTTTAAATATAGGAATCACTTTGGCTGTCTTGAGATTAGTGGGAAAGATCTGTGTGGCAAAACTTTCATTAACAATATTTGCTAAGGGATTACTTATGAATTGTGCGACAAATTTTAAAATATATACGGGCACGTCGTCCAGTCCCGCTGAAAATTTATTAGGTAAACTAATAAGTGTTCGAAAAATTTCATCGGAATTAACTGGTGATAAAAATATTGTAGGATAATTAACTTCAGTTTGAAACGGAAGGTTAAGATTTGAATTATTGTGTACATTGAACTGTCTGTTAAATAGTTCAGCAATATCTTTTGGGTCACTATGAATATGATCATCTATTTTTAGGGTTATGTCGTAATTCTTTTTGATCCCATTGCATTCGGTATTAAGAATATTCCAGGCAGTTTTAATTTTATTTTTGGAATTAATAATCTTATTATCATTTAAATTTTTATGATGATCAGATAGGTGTTTCCGATAAATCTTTCTTTCTGACCTATATGTTCTATACACAGTTTGACTTTTTGTCTGCTTGTACCACACATACAGGTCTTTGATGTAGTTTGAATAGTTACGGATTTCTACTCAGAATTATTTCAGACTTTTTTAATTGTTGTTAAATCATAGAGTAGTTTTTGAATTTTCATTTATGAACTGAAATTTTCAATTCTTCGCTGGAACATCGCTTTTGGAATCGCGTGCATTTCGTTTGTGATTCTTTACTTTAGAACATTTAAGTTGGGTGGTAATGGGTTGAAAATCTTACTGCATAAACAAGGTAACATGCCCGAACGTTGCGAAAACTTGAAAATTAAAACATACCAACGACAATAATTTTAATTATTGTCCAAGTCGTTTATATTTTGTTTTCGGTAATGTAAAATGCCAATTAATTGGTAAAAGTTGCTTAACATTGTTAACCATAGAATTTGAAAGGCGACTGTTATACGTAGTTTTGCAATTTTGGTACACTGTATTCATGTTGTTATATTGTTGTTGGTTGATTGAACAATGTCATAAATCGTTTAAACACTTAATTAAAGTAATTAATAAAGAAAAAATAATATTTGTCGTACTTTACTTATTTGTTGAAACATTTTTTTTCGGTCTAATAACAACACATAAATTTACTTTACATGTATTTAACTTGACAAAGTTCAAAGAATGACTTGAATAGTTATAACCAAAGCAATGAAGACTGCTTCAATTTGTAGATATAGATTCTAATAGATCTCTTTCTTTTCTATGTATTCACAAAGAACGATACATTGAAGCTGCGTATTTTCTTAGATGCTTAAAGCATTTTAGAAATGAAACTGTGGGTTATCATTATCAATTTACAAGGGTAAGGATGTTATCACAGTAAAAACATTTTCTTCATCCTCAGTGACAGGTTTTCTTATTACACTTCCACTTTCCCGAAACTGGTTTAATAGTCTCACAAAAACAGCTGTGTTAGGATGGTTTCTTTCAGGAAACTTTTAAGCATCCATACTTAATTGGACTATATATATATATATATATATATATATATATATATATATATATATATATATATATATATATATAGGTGATAGAATCTACAGAACTATAAGAATTTTCAGAGGATTTGTAAAAGGAATTCAGCAAATTACACTAAAATTCGGAATTTTCTGCGGGAAATTCGAGAATTTCCAACATTTCATAAACAGATAATAGATATACAATATTTTAACCAATGAGCCACATCTCGAGATCTAATTTCAAGGTTTTATCTTTCCTTTTGATAAATCTGGCCACAACTACTTTAGAGACTTCAACGGTCAGTTAGGAAAGAAACCTGAAATGTGCATGTATAATTTTGTTATGCAGCGTCGCGTTTTAACACAACTTTTGGTGACTATGCGTGCTAAAATTGTTCGTGTGTAACGTTTTCAACTACCTACTTCTTAAATATTAATGAATTTACCAAAAGCGGTACCTCGCCCGATTCAGTGAACCTTTCCTACGCTTTTGTCCACTTCTGTTTTGTTAACAAAATTGTTAAATATACTTTGATATTTGAGAAGTAATCGGTTATGTCTGAAGGATATTTATCCTAAAAAATAGGAGAAACTATAATACACTAGTCGAGATTAAAGACATTTAAAATTTCCTATAATTAGTAGGTTTTTAAAATGAACCTAAATCACCTAAAATTTCAAACGTATAATGACCCTTACAAAAATAGCAAAATATTTTGATTTACTTTCAGGTAATGATGATATTTTGTTAATTTGAACAAATCTTTTAGCAAAGAAATTCATTTCTATCAGTTTACACTAATTCGACAAAACAACAATTCAATGAGCACAAACAAACAAACTTGCTAATTTTATTATTACATTAAAAGTAACTTACTACACAATAGGATTGTAATTTATATGAAAACATTGTAAGTAACGTATGAACTCCTAATTCTTACCAGTAAGAAAGAATATTACATATATATATATATATATATATATATATATATATATATATATATATATATATATATATATATATATATATATGTATATATATATATATATATATATATATATATATATATATATATATATATATATATATATGTATATATATTAAAGAATTTAAATTTTTGTTTCGTTTCATATTATTATTACCTCAGAGCTACTGAGGAATATTAAAACACCGAAACAAGTAATTAACAAAAAAAAAAGAGTCTTTAACCTCTAAAGAATTGTAATAAAACCGCGCCAATTTCGAACCCACAACCACTCCACTTAATTACCTTGACATTTAATCCGATCAAGTCCCACCAAAAACACGATCACAGTCAAAAGAACACTACCTCCCCCCGAACACTTCTTCATACACATCATTACAACTGCCACAATGACACATTTAAAAATAACAGACTATCGTCTTTCGAAAACACCTGCCTTCTTGACATTAAAAGAGGTACGTTGATTTTACTTCATGGCTTCCGCGATTGGCGATGCGGTTGTTTCCACGCGGCGTCTGCGACACGGTTTATAGAAAGGCTGGCGCGAATCTAAATGTAAGAATTGAAAGTTGGCCTAGCGAACGAATGTGTAAGTCAGGGGGATTAATGTCGGTTGTTGCATGTCGGACGTGCAGAAATTGTGGCAGTGTAGACTTAATGGGTGAAGGCCGTTGCAGAAGGGAATATTTAGTTTTGGGGGCTGAATAGTGTAATATAATTTGTAGTGCAACTTTTTTACTAAAAATTGTGCTTTTACAACAACTGCTAATCTTCAACCAGCCAGCACAGAAGATGCCAAGTATCTTTCATCAATTCTTTGAATAAAAGCACCCTTTTGGTTGGTTAGTTGCATTTAGGGTTTTGCTACGAAGCCCATAGTTCTACTTCCTTGTTAATTTCTTTCCCAACTCGGCTGTTTTATCTTCCTGAATTTTGACTACATTCCTTCACTAAAAAGTTCAGTTTTAAATTACATTTAATTACTACTATTTGACTCCTATTTATGCTGTTTTGCTTGACATTCACTAGACTGTTGGTGTTTATATTTATGTTTTTTGTTATTTGAACTTTAAACCCTTTTTTCCAGTTAAATTTCCATTTTCTTGCCTGCTATTTGAATGTAATTCTTTTTTTCGTATGACGGTTTGCTTGAAATTGTTTTGATGAGTTCCGTGGATTTTGCTTTGTCATTATTAAATCTGACAGTAGTTCTTTATGAGGATGTTGATTTTTACAATATCTCACTTCTGGCTGTGTTGATCTTACTATTTGAATCAACTGTAAGGTTTTAGCGTAAAAATACCAGCCCACATAAATCAACGAATTGAATCATTTAGTAACCATTTCTGAGCTGTTCTGAAGTATTTTAAGTCATTTGCAGTATGAATATGACATGTTCGACAGCCATATTAGATCCGCCATCTTGAATTATGATGTCCTGAGACTAGCTCCGTGATTAGCGACATCCCACAGGACAAATTTGAGTTGTTCTGAAGGATTTCGAGTGATTGAAAGTGTGAAAATAGGTTATTCGGCAGCCATATTTGACCCACCTTTTTGAGTTGTACTGTTTTAGGAAGAGCTTCTTGATGGGCAACCCTAAAAACCCCTATGTACGTTCTTCGACGTCTTTCGATCTTCAGCTGCCATTAATCTCTGTCTTCCCCCCATCCCATTCTTTTTAGGTCTTCCTCTCTTCCTGTTTCCTTGAGGTGGCCAGTCCAGTGTCATCAAAAAGTAGATGCACTGTACCAACTTTCAAGCTTTTGTATGTATATATATATATATATATATATATATATATATATATATATATATATATATATATATATATACATACATTCTTCGACGTCTTTCGATCTTCAGCTGCCATTAATCTCTGTCTTCCCCCCATCCCACTCTTTTTAGGTCTTCCTCTCTTCCTGATTCCTTAAGGTGGCCAGTCCAGTGTCTACCCAACAGCGGGAGGTTCTTGTAAAAATGTAATAAGAAAAGGAAGTTGATGATGCTCCATGAAATCCGAAACGTCGGACTTAAAAGCTAAAGACGCCATCCGGTAGAAACAGAAAAGTGACACTAAGAATGTGCAAGTCATTTCTAAATATGTCTTCAAATACATTCAGGAAAAAATTAAAATAAAATAGCCAATTTTTATGTTTCTACGGGAGTTCTGTAATTTTTCAACTGCATTTATTCCCATATTTAACATTATATATATATATATATATATATATATATATATATATATATATATATATATATATATAAATATATATATATATATATATATATATATATATATATATATATATATATATATATATATATATGAAGTACAATGCGAACAGTAAATGCAAACTTCGTTCCCACCATATTCTTTCCGTGTTTGAGGTTGCACAGTTGGAAAAAATTGCTAAGGAACACAATTTATCCTATTCCACCATCATCGAGATGATGGCCTACCTGTACCACAATACCGAAAAGAAAGTCAAAACTTACCCTCCCCGCCACAGTAATACGGCAGAGGTACATGTTTCGTCTCTACTAGACTCATCAGGGTACCGACATGCACCTGGCTGTGCAAAGGACAGATCGGATGGAAGCATGAAAATACTGAACGCGGCTTCGCCGACCTCCCGCCGGATGGCGTGTATATGTTTATGCGTCTTTCACGGATCCCTCCGTGTGAGATGCAATAGCAGAGGATACATCCACATTATGCCGTTGTAGTGCTGAAATCACATTCAGCAAACGTACAACTATATGCAACTCCGTGCATGAATGAAGTAAAATGCGAACAGTAAATGCAAACTTCATTCCAACCATATCCTTTCCGTGTTAGAGGTTGCACAGTTTGAAAAAATTGCCAAGCAACACAATTTGTCCTATTCCACCACCATCGAGATGATGGCCTACCTGTACCACCATACCGAGAAGAAAGTCAAAACTTACCCTCCCCGCCACAGTAATACGGCAGAGGTACATGTTTCGTCTCTACTAGACTCATCAGGGTACCGACATGCACCTGGCTGTGCAAAGGACAGATCGGATGGAAGCATGAAAATACTGAACGCGGCTTCGCCGACCTCCCGCCGGATGGCGTGTATATGTTTATGCGTCTTTCACGGATCCCTCCGTGTGAGATGCAATAGCAGAGGATACATCCACATTATGCCGTTGTAGTGCTGAAATCACATTCAGCAAACGTACAACTATATGCAACTCCGTGCATGAATGAAGTAAAATGCGAACAGTAAATGCAAACCTCATTCCAACCATATCCTTTCCGTGTTAGAGGTTGCACAGTTTGAAAAAATTGCCAAGCAACACAATTTGTCCTATTCCACCACCATCGAGATGATGGCCTACCTGTACCACCATACCGAGAAGAAAGTCAAACCTTACCCTCCCCGCCACAGTGATACGGCAAAGGTACACGTTTCGTCTCTACTAGACTCATCAGTGTACGGAGCTGCATATAGTTGTACGTTTGCTGAATGTGATTTCAGCACTACAACGGCATAATGTGGATATATCCACTGCTATTGCATCTCATACGGAGAAATCTGTGAAAGCCGCATAAACATATATATATATATATATATATATATATATATATATATATATATATATATATATATATATATATATATATATATATCTACCCTCAGAATTCCTAAAGCATCAAATTTTTAGATGTTCAGTGGAATTTATATGAAAACTTTACATACACTATCGGATAAAAGTGGTTCTAGCTTACATAACTTTATTCAGTAGGTAGCACGTTGGTATAAAGTCCAGGATCGGACTTTAAATTTCCTTCGCAATTTTATATAAAATTATTCCCATTAAAGACATTAAGCACGTAGATTAAAAAGTTATATTACAAGAAAAACAAACTTTTTTGTATTTATTTGAACACAAAATTATTAAAGACCATAATAAAATAATAATTTCAGCCACTTTGGGCTAGTACGGCACACAACAATAATTTTCTGATCGAGGAAAATTTCGAACTTCCTATATCACATGATCGATGTCATTTTTATGTCACTTTAGTTTAGTCAAATCGACGAATTATATCAGCACACTGTATAACAGTTAAAAAGTTATCGGTAAATAGACAAATCAATCAACAAATCCATTATAAAATCATTCATCATTCCTGCTGAAATAATCAAGTAAAAAATAAAATAATCCAAAACACTTGAAAAAAACTCATATTTATTAACATATGAAATAGATATCTACAAATTATAATACAAAAAAAAAACTACTAAAACAATCACGTCGCAGTAGGCTTAGACGTTGTATCAACTTCCTTGACGTCACCAGCATCTTTCCTAATACTTTCCTCAAATTCAGCAGGATCGATCAGTTTCTTCTTTCCGAACGGCGGAGGACCCAATAGCTTCTCCACATCGTCGTAGTTCAAAGTTTCTTTCTTCAGCAACGTTTCAGCCAACTAAAAAGAAACAACATCAGGTATTTATTTATAAATTAACAGCTGATTGCACCGAAGGAATTTAAGATCTTTTTCTCACCAGCTCTAATTTATCTCGATGTTTCTTCAAAACTTCCTCGGTGTATTGATATGCTTTTCCAACAAGTTTTCTCGATTCCAAATCGATTAAACTGGCAAATTTTTTACTGTAAGGTCTTCTACCTAAAATAAAAATTCTCAAAATTATTTTTTTAATGCTAGAATTAAAGAATTATGGCCTAGAATTAACCAATTTTTAGAATTAGGGTCCCTTATGTGTGATTCCAGACTCGCAAAAAAATTAATATTATTTACGAGGGTGAGCTGATAAATGCCCGACCTGCCTGACACATAAATGGTGTCAGCAGGTTTAATTTTTTACTGGCATTCTGTAGTCCTGTCCTACTGACTTATATACTTATATCTTCGAACATACCCCTGTAGAAGTAGCATAACGTCAGAACTAGGGCCCGGTTGTTTGAACGTTGAATAACGTAATAATATTTTTATTTATATTTGAACAAGTGTTGATAAACAGTAGATATTTAATTTCTTGGTATAGACATACCGATTTTATGCTATCCTTTTCTAACTGCTTTATTTAAACGAGTATCAGGTACGTCCTTCGAACATACCCTTGGATACGTCAATTCTGAAAACAAAGTATGAATATATGGTTGCCTAAATTTTTATTATTGTTATTTTCAATATGTAAACAATATTTACTGATAAAAATGTTTTTAAATCCTCTTTTTGTTAATATTAATTGTAAACTTCGCATTTATACTAATTTGTAACTGTTAAAAACACCGAATAAAGTCACGACAAGCAATTAAACTGAAAGACAAGATAAGTAAATATGTTTGTCTGTCAAACATCAAAAAAGCGTCTCCCCCACCGACCATAAACAGCCTTCAAACAAATCTATTGTTGTTTAAATCTAGAATATGATCCAAGACTTATATAGACGATTTTAAGTAAGTCAAGGTTTTTAAAAAAGATGCCTTTGTTATTTTCCTGAAGATTGAAAAATTAGACAAATAACTGCGGTTATAAAATACTTCTATTTGAAAGGTGTGATGCCGTTTGAGGTACAAACAAAAAATGGATTCAACACTAAAAGATTCTTCTTCATCATATTCAATATTAAAACAGTGATGAGGATCAAGTAAATCCAGTAACGCAAAAGGAATTATCATTTTTTATAACCATAGACATGGAATTATTATTTTTTATTACCATAGACATATAGTCTGCGAGTCCTATGGAAACGCGTTGACTATCGTTTAGAAAGAAACAGTGTGAAATAATACAGTAATGCCTCTCTTTCTACAGAGTGAAATAGGACAGTATTATCTCTGTTTCCAATGGTGGTCAGACAAAAGGGATCTAGTGCTTTGCTTCGCCCATAAATAGGTACTACTGTCCTACGAGGATGGTTCGATAAGTTCTCGGCCTGAAACAGACAGGGCGCTAGTAGGACTATAACATTTTGTAAGCTTTAACCTTGAGATGACGTCCTGCAAAGTTTCTGATGTTTGCGTTTAGTTGCTTATTTGTGGCAATCGGGTGAACCCATAAGGTTCGATATTTTGTGAAAGATGGTTAAAATTGAAGTTCGAGCGATTATAAAGTACTTTGTTTTAAAGGTCTTAACTCCTACGGACATTAAAAATGAGTTAGATTCTAATTTAAAGGATTATTTTCCTTCGTTTTCGATATTAAAAAAAAAGGGCTGTTAAATTTAATCGTGGTCGTACATCAATTCAAGATGATGAGCGCCCGGGGCGGCAAAAAACCGCTACAACTGACGAAATTGTCACAAAAATTCACGATATCATAGTGTAGATGAAACATGGATTCACCATAACACGCCAGAGACAAATCAGCAGTCTAAACAGTGGGTGGGGGCAGGTGGAAGTGCGCCAAAAAAAGCAAAAACGGTTCCCTCTGCAGGAAAAGTCATGGCAACAGTTTTTTGGGATTCACATGGCGTGGTGCTTATAGACTATTTAGAACAAGGCAAGACCATCACCGAGGAGTATTACGCTTCACTACTGGACCGTTTGCAGCATGTGATTATGGCTAAATATCCACATCTTGCCAAAAAAAAGTTCTCTTTTATCACGATAACGCGCCTGCACACAAATCTATGGTTGTTGCTGCAAAACTCCATGACCTACGTTTCGAAGTGCTTCCACATGCGCCATTTTCGCCGGATCTGGCTCCCAGCGATTACTTTCTCTCCCCGAACTTGAAAAAATGGCTCGCTGGACGAAAATTCCCTTCAAATTACGAGGACAGAGCAGCGACAACCGCTTATTTTGCAGAGTTGGACAAATCGCATTATATGTTAGAACATCGTTGGTCTAAATGTATTGAAGTACAAGGGGACTATGTTGAAAAATAAACAAAAACATATTCAAAAATCTTTTGTTTTCTTTACTAGGCCGAGAACTTTTCAAACCATCCTCATATGTCACTTTGTATCTTTCTAAGCGAGAGTCAACGCACTTCTATAGGATCCGCAGTCTATATATTTTTATGTCTATGTTGATCACCTTAAAAATGGCGAGTACACTAAATTATTGCAAAGTTTGAGCGACGAAGTAAAAAGAAAACGAGCAGATCTAGCGAAAAAATATCTCGTTTCACCAGGACAACGCACCAGCACATTCGTCAATCTTCCCAATGGCTAAAATCAAAGAAGTGAAGTTAGAATTGCACTCCGTCTGCCTTGTTCGCCAGATTTAACATCCAGTGACTATCACCCGTTTCCTAACCTCAAAATATGACTCGGTGAACAACAACATTGCTGCTGTAAATCGGTATTTTGAGGAGCTGGACAAATCGCATTATAGTGTTGGTATAACTGCATTAAAGCACCATTATGAAAAGCAGATTATATCGAAGATAAATATATCAAAAAATAGAAGCAAAAAAGTCAGATGTTTTCTTGGTCCGACCGGTAACTTATCACTCCACCCTCGTATAGGGAAAAGTACTAATAAATTGTTTTATATCTCGGTACATCCTCCAATTATATGTTATTATTTTCTAAATGCATTATTGAACGTCAGCAGCCTTACAGTCCTGAGAGGGACTCAGCACATACACGGGATGCCCGAAAACCTTCGATTACACATCACACCAGTGAGAATATCCGACATAATATATATATATATATATATATATATATATATATATATATATATATATATTATTCGCTTGTTTATGAGCAGTAGTTGGTGGAGGCTTTAGAGGGGAGGTGTCAAGTGGATGCTATTTACACTGACTTCTCCAAGGCTTTCGACAAGGTTAACCATCAATTTCTTATTTACAAGCTGGAAGGCTTGGGTGTCCATGGATCATTTCTACAGTGGATAAATAGTTACCTGTCTGATAGAGTACAGCGAGTAAAAATTAATAACTGTCAATCATCTGATATATATGTTACCTCTGGTGTTCCTCAAGGTGCTCACCTCGCTCCTCTCCTTTTTAACTGCTTTATTAACGATATTGAGGACATCATAACTTTCAGTAAATGTCTTCTTTATGCAGATGATTTAAAGATATTTCGGATTGTCGGGAGTAGCAACGATTGCGAAGGCATTCAGCAGGATCTAGCTCGATTCTCTGAATGGTGTAAGTTAAATTTTATGCACCTCAATATTAATAAATGCTCCATTATAAGTTTTTATCGTAAAAGGAATTGGATAACTTTTGATTACTTTCTTGATAATAACATGATTAATTGTGTTGAATGTGTGAAGGATCTGGGTGTTACATTTGATCGGGCCCTTTGCTTCGACACACATATTGATAATATTGTGAACAGGGGTTTGAAGTTGCTCAGGTTTGTGAAGAGAATGCTTTCAGATTTTAATAGTGTAGACTGTTTTAAAGTGATATATTGCTCTGTAGTTGGATCAATCTTAGAATATGCGTCCCAAGTTTGGTCACCTCATTATTTTACATACAAAGAAAAAGGGGAAAGAGTACAAAGAAAGTTTTTAAGTTTCATTGCCTTTAAACAGGGGATGCAGCAGGAGCGGTTTGTATATGATGATACTGCCGATGCTTTGAGGTTGCTACCATTGTGTGTGAGACGCATATATCTTGACCTCGTTCTACTTTATAAGATTGTTAACTCTTGCATTGATTCTCCTGAACTACTCAATAATATTGGATTATCGGTTCCTCAAAGAGCTTTTAGAGCGCACAATTTGTCTGAGGTGATATCACCGAATGAATTATGGCATTAACACTCCTATTTTTTGAATGTGTAGGGAAATGAATTCAGTTCCTACCGAGATTGATATTTTTCATTTGCCAGTCTTTAAATTAAAAATTTTACAATTCTTGAAAAACTAGTCAATATATATATATATATATATATATATATATATATATATATATATATATATATATATATATATATATATAATAGTAATTTTTAACACTTAAAAATACTCAAAGAAGTGACGACGAGCAAAACAGGTGAAAGAAAAATTAAATAAAAATATTTGGGTCTGTTAAACATCAAAAAAGCCGCTTCCCCACCGACAATAGACCATCGAACTTATTTCAAATGATTATAATCTGCAAGATAACCTCAGCTAAGGTGGACAACACTGTAATGTCACATTTTCACAGAACTCATTTTTTGTGGGAAAACACTTCATAAAACACAACATAATAAAAGAACTGAAATCGAATTTGACATATAATTAAACGTTACTCTGCGACGCATAATAAATTGTTTCTATCAAGTCTAAGTAGATATTTTTACATTTAGATCTAATCCTTACCCAATTCTTTAGTTTGTTCGTCAGGAAAACTTAGCAATCCTACACTGTCGTTCATCCCATATTCTTTGACGTTCGCGTACGCCATTTTGGTTACCTTTTCCAAGTCGTTATGCGCTCCTGTAGTGATACGATTAAAAACAATCGCTTCCGCCGCTCTACCCCCGAGTGTCATACACATTCTGTCAAATAACTGCAAAGAGATACAACCAATTAGAACTTAAAGTTAAAAAATTAATTTTATCGAGCATACCTCTTCTTTGGTATACAATTTCTGATCCTTAGGGATATACTGGGCGAAACCTAAAGCTAAACTAGTTCTAGGCACGATGGTAACCTTTAAGAGCGCATCGGTGTGCTCCAACATCCATCCCACAATGGCATGTCCTGATTCGTGATAAGCGACTACCCGTTTTTCTTGCGGAGACATTGAATGAGACCGCTTTTCTGTACCTCCTGTCAAACAACAATAAAACATTGCACAACAACATATTTTATATAATTAATTGATATATTAAAAACTTGCTTACTTTTTTTTTGTTTCTAAGTCTAGCAGCTTACCTACAAGTCTTTCCACTGCATACTCCAAATTGGCACCTGTCACTTTATGCTGCTTCACTCTAGCAGCATGTAAAGCTGCCTCGTTACAAACATTAGCGATATCAGCGCCGCTAAAGCCCGGTGTCAAATACGCTAACCTAATAAAAATACTTCTGTATTCACATCTTCAAAATGGTAAAAATGGCAACACTGTCAAAATTTTTTGAAAAGTAGGTCCCACTATTTTGGAGATAAAAATGGTGTCATCACCCTCTAGAGGTGGAAAAACTTAAACTGTTCTTCGACTTACCTTTTTGAATATGTTTCCGGAGGATGCTCCAAAGTAATACTTTTCAAATGTTGCTCAAAAATTTCTTTACGCTCAATTAGATCTGGATAATCAATTAAAATATGCCGATCAAATCGACCAGGTCTCAAGAGAGCCTAAAAACAGGACAATCTCTGTGGTAAGCTCGTAATGCTTCTTGAAGAACTTACCTTATCTAAAATATCTGCCCTATTAGTTGACGCCAACATAATGACGTTTTCTTTGCTCGCCATTCCGTCCATTTCCACCAATAATTGATTCAAAGTTTGTTCACTCTCTCCACTAGCGCCACCAGTTAAATTTCCGCTTCTTTTCTTTCCCACAGCATCGATTTCATCAATGTAAATTATACAGGGAGCGCGTTTCCTGGCTTCCTTGAATAGATCTCTGTAAACAAATCAATTACAATACATATATGTACATACAATTTTTTTCATCATATATTTTGTGCACTCTGTATAAAGTTTACCTAACTCTTGCAGCACCTAGACCTCCAATCATTTCAATAAACTCTGACCCATTCATTGACAGAAATGGCACATTGGCTTCTGTAGCCACTGCCTTAGCCAACAGTGTTTTTCCACAACCAGGAGGACCTGAAAGAAAAATAAAATGGACCAATGCAACCTCAAAAATGTTTTTAAGATTATATATATATATATATATATATATATATATATATATATATATATATATATATATATATATATATATATTGCTATCAATCTGGAGTCCTCCGTTGATTCTTATAAAGAGCTTACTCTGTACTAACACGGTTAAAGACAAAGTACTATTTCAGATTGAAAAGAATGTACCCACTGTTCTTATTTTTTTGAAAAAACCAATATTGATCAATAAATTAAAAATTTTGGAGTTGGACAGCCCAGTCATCAGCATAAGGACAATAAAAAAAAGGCCTTTTTATATGCACAAAATTTCTATTTCTTACACCACTATAGACCTAAAATAAGAACAGTGTTGCCACACAAATGGACGCTCTATAATGAATCTAATCAAACGTCGTCATTATACGGCACATCACTTACACCTTCTGCACTTCAGTATTGATTAAAATATATTAAATGTTCGATTTTAAGGTGGGGAAGGTGTCTATGTTAATTTCTGGAAATCTTTAGTAGATGCTGTGTTGAAACCATCTTAAAAATTTTTGTAGGGATATCACAGAACGTCCATATTGAACACTCATACAAAACTGTCAATATAAGGATGCTACCTTAACAGTTATATATATATATATATATATATATATATATATATATATATATATATATATATATATATACATACTATACTATACCTAATAACAGTGCTCCTTTAGGAACTTTCGCACCTAGCGCCTTATAATGTTCAGGCCTTTTAAGATAATCGACAAATTCTTTGACTTCCTGTTTGGCTTCCCTAAGTCCGGCAACGTCGCTAAAATGTACTCCTTTCCCTTGGCCCATAAGGGGGTCCACAAGGGTGAATTTGGCTCTACCCATTTGACTCTGAAATATAGAAGATACCACAAAAATAGAGAAGATTATGCTTTTAAAAAATAAAAACAAGTATACATACAAAAACATCCATGTTTATGGGAGTCCTAATAGCTTTACTTCTCGCTAAAAGATATACTAGTAAGCCAACAAACAATAACGTAGTCAGTAGTCTACTTGCTGAATCAGAACTTCTCTCGTATGTTACTGGAACGCCATCTTTAATACCGAATCTTCGTTCAGCTTCTCGTAATTTGTCTTCGAACTTTTCAGTGTCAGCTATATTCATATGGTATGTACGAATATCAGACTACGAAAAGATGATGTTGGATTTATTTTAAATAAAGAATGGGCATATTTTATTTATACATACCTTTTTCCCTTTAATAATTGCTCCCTCATGTAAAATAATTGTTACAATATCAATATCAGGTCTGACAATAATTTGTTCAACTTCTCCTTTTGCCAACATCTGATAAAGGAACTCATTCCAAGAAATATATCGAATAATCTAAATAGAAATAATTAATCACTTATCTGTTCTTTTAAACATAGTATAAGAATAAGTATATAGATTGTAGATCTTGTAGAGGCACATTGGTTCTAGCTTAGAAAAAGACAAAGCCTGTTTCGATGAGTAGTACCTTTCTTTCCAGTGAGGGTAGGTGAGAGGGATGTTTGGGATATCGTGCTTAGCTCCACCAACAGATAGAGAGGTACTACTCATTGAAAATGCCCTATCTCTTTCTAAGCGAGAAAACACATGCTTCTATAGAATCCATGGTCTACATGTATCTTATATGTCTATGCTTTTAAAGATACTCTAGGCATTCAAGACCGCTACTAACCTCTGGTGCCTGAGAACTAGGAAACATTAAAGAAACAATTCCGATAAAAATGTAGGCTGTAAACATCCATAATAGTGCTTTAGCTAATAATGCCCCTATCTTGTCCTTATCTTCATCATCATCTCTACCTGAACATAGAAATTGTATTATTTAATTTCAAATTTGCTAACACATTGATTTTACCTGGTTTGTTATCATCTGGAGGCTTAATAGGACCTTCTTTTTGGTTATTACTAGCTGAAGTACTGAAACACCTGGACGATCCAAGATGTCGATATAATTGTGCAACATTATCAAGTCCCGACCGCTGTAGCAATGCATACACAGCTGTATATTCTTTTTTGATAGCTTTCAGATGCTAGAAAAATCATTCAATTAAAGTTGGGAATTGAAATTCTCAACCAATAATCTTACTTTTCCTAAAAGAACCTCAGAAAAAGTTGGTGAGCGCAAACTGTTAAATAGTCTGGAACGGGTTACAGCTACATTTTTGGAAATATGACCTGTATTTGAACTAGCTACTAAAACTTGAGTTAAGGATTTATGTCCATTTTTCAAAAATCTATGCATTTTTAAATGTAATTTTCATTTTATTGTTTTGATATATAAAAGTAAGGTTATGGTACTCCAAAATTTAAAGTCACCATATGATTGTATTTTGGGTTGTCTATACTGTTTTCATATTCTTTATATTTATATATTTAGAAGTAAAATTTTTTACATATTTGTCATTTAATAAATAAATAATGGTAATATGTAGATTTTAGAAATACAATATTTCTGCAATTATTTAGTTTAAATTATGTCGATTTTTGGAATTTTCGGTTTTTAGGATTTGGATATTAAATTTTTTTGGAATTTCAGAATTTAGGATAAAGAATATTGAAAATTACATATAATTTTTTTAAATTTGGAAAATGGCGCCAAAATATTTTAGGTGTATATCTGGTTGCCTATAAAACGTTTTAGTCTATAATAGTTTTATAAAAAATTTTAATTTTGCAATTATATCATTTAAATTAAAGCATTTTTATTTTATTACAAATATATCAAATTATTTAGCAATTAATTAATAAATTTATACAGAAAAACTAATAATTTTTAATCGCGATTTTTCAAGATTTTTCTAAATGGACTTCTTGTTCATTTTAAATATAAACATATCTAAAATGTGGAAAACATAATTAAAAATATGGATATATTTTATTGTTTAATAGATGAAAAGGAAGCTAGGACATACATATATTATCAAGATACAACAAAGAAAGGGTAGTTTTTATAATCAATATTATGTTACATCTTTACTTTCAAATAATATAATCTTGAGAGAGAACAATACTTTAAAATACAAAATTGTAAATAACAAATAATATGAATTCCCGTTTTACTTTCTGACCGTCTTATTTCAATAAACAATTAAATTAAAAGAAATCTTTCACTTTCAATATCTTCGACATTTTTAAACGATAAAAGATGGCTCTATAATTGTGCAACGCTATCATGCCCGGACTGCTGTGGCATTAAATGCAGAGCTGTATATTCTCTTTTATATATTTCAGGTGTTATAAAAATCTCACCTTTTAAAGTACTCACCATATAACCTTACCTTTTCTAAAAAAACGACGGAAAATGTTGGCGAGAGCAAGCTGTTAAATACATAGACTGGGTTGTTGCAGCTACATTTTTAGAAATATGATCTGTATTTGAATATGCTGCTAAAACTTGAGTTTACAGATTTACTTCTTCAAAAATGTATGCATGTTTTAATACAATTTTCATTTTATTGTTTTGAAGTTTAACGAAAAATCCCTCGCTTAAGATTTTTAAATATAAAAGTGAAATAACGGTACTCCCCAAATTTAATGATTGTATTTTGGGTTATCTATCCTGCAGAGGTTGTCTAATATTTTTAAAATTTGTATATTGCTTTATCTAATATATTTTTCTTTTATAAGTAAATATAAATATTATGTAACGTATCTTAAGCCTTAGACTTAAAGAATATTATATATATTTAAATATTTTAAGATTTTTCTTCTGTAAGACTAGGATGTTAATTATTTTTTTTTTGAACTTTAGGATTTAGGATATAGAATATTAAAACTTACATAAAATATTTTTAAATTTGGAAAGTGGCGCCAAAATATTTTAGATGTATATCTGGTTGCCTCTAAAACATTTCAGCCTATATTTTAGATTTAAAATAGTTTTGTAAAAAATTTTAATTTTACTATTATATCATTTAAATTAAAATATTTTTATTTTATTACAAATATGTTAAATAATTTAGCAATTAATTAATTAATTTGTACAGAAAAACTAATACTTTTTAATCGCGATTTTCCAAGATTTTTCTAAATGGATTTCTTATTCACTCTGAATACAAACATATCCAAAATATGGAGAACATAAATAAAAATATGAATATATTTTATGGTTTAATAGAGGAAAAGGAAACTAGAAAGTACATATTATCAAGATATAATAAAAACGGGTAGTTTTTATAATCAATATCATGTTACATCTTTACTTTCAAGTAATATAATCTTGAGAGGGAACAATACTTTAAAATACAAAATTGTAAATAACAAATAATATGAATTCCCGTTTTACTTTCTGACCGTCTTATTTCAATAAACAATTAAATTAAAAGAAACCTTTCACTTTCAATATTTTCGACATTTT
Organism: Diaprepes abbreviatus; assembly: GCA_034092305.1. Lineage (NCBI taxonomy): Eukaryota > Metazoa > Arthropoda > Insecta > Coleoptera > Curculionidae > Diaprepes > Diaprepes abbreviatus. The sequence continues at coordinate 19,597 of JASJET010000570.1, read as the reverse complement.
TAAACGATCCAAGATGGCTCTATAATTGTGCAACGCTATCATGCCCGGACTGCTGTGGCATTAAATACAGAGCTGTATATTCTCTTTTATATATTTCAGGTGTTATAAAAATCTCACCTTTTAAAGTACTCACTATATCATCTTACCTTTCCTAAAAAACGATGGAAAATTTTGGCGCGAGCAAGTTGTTAAATACATCGACTGGGTTGTTGCAGCTACATTTTTAGAAATATGATCTGTATTTGAATAAGCTGCTAAAACTTGAGTTTAAAGATTTACCTCTTTAAAAATGTATGCATGTTTTAATACAATTTTCATTTTATTGTTTTAAAGTTTAACGAAAAATCCCTCGCTTAAGATTTTTAAATATAAAAGTGAAATAATGGTACTCCCCAAATTTAATAATTGTATTTTGGGTTATCTATCCTGCAGAGGTTGTCTAAGATTTTTAAAATTTGCATATTGCTTTAGTTAATATATTTTTCTTTTAATAAGTAAATATAAATATTATGTAACGTATATTAAGCCTTAGACTTAAAGAATATTATATATATTTAATTATTTTAAGAATTTTCTTTTTTAGGACTAAGATGTTAATTTTTTTTTGGAATTTCACGATTTCGGATATAGAATATTAAAAATTACATATAATATTTTTAAATTTGGAAAATGGCGCCAAAATATTTTAGGTGTATATCTGGTTGCGTATAAAACATTTCAGTCTATATTTCAGATTTAAAATAATTTTGTAAAAAATTTTAATTTTACTATTATATCATTGAAATTAAAGTATGTTTATTATATTACAAATATGTTAAATAATTTAGCAATTAATTAATAAATTTATACAGAAAAACTAATAATTTTTAATCGCGATTTTTCATGATTTTTCTAAATGAACTTCTTGTTCATTCTAAATATAAACATATTTAAAATATGGAGAACATAATAAAAAATATCGATATATCTTATGGTTTAATAGATGAAAGGGAAGCTAGGACGTATAAATCAAGATATAACAAAGAAAGGGTAGTTTTTATAATCAATATAATGTTTTATCTTTACTTTCAAATAATATAATCTTGAGAGAGAGAACAATACTTTAAAATACAAAATTGTAAATAACAATAATATGAATTCGGGCTTTACTTTCTGACCGTCTCATTTTAATAAACAATTAAATTAAAAGAAACTTTTCACTTTCAATATCTTGGACATTTTTTAAACGATCCAAGATGGTGCTATAATTATGCAACGCTATCAAGCCCGGACTGTTGTGGCGTTAAATACAAAGCTCTATATTCTCTTTTATATATTTCAGGTGTTATAAAAATCTCACCTTTTAAAGTACTCACCATATAACCTTACCTTTCCAAAAAAACGACGGAAAATGTTGGCGAGAGCAAGCTGTTAAATACATAGACTGGGTTGTTGCAGCTACATTTTTAGAAATATGATCTGTATTTGAATAAGCTGCTAAAACTTGAGTTTACAGATTTACTTCTTCAAAAATGTATGCATGTTTTAATACAATTTTCGTTTTATTGTTTTGAAGTTTAACGAAAAATCCCTCGCTTAAGATTTTTAAATATAAAAGTGAAATAACGGTACTCCCCAAATTTAATGATGTATTTTGGGTTATCTATCCTGCAGAGGTTGTCTAATATTTTTAAAATTTGTATATTGCTTTATCTAATATATTTTTCTTTTATAAGTAAATATAAATATTATGTAACGTATCTTAAGCCGTAGACTTAAAGAATATTATATATATTTAAATATTTTTCTTCTGTAGGACTAGAATGTTAATTATTTTTTTTTGAACTTTAGGATTTAGGATATAGAATATTAAAACTTACATAAAATATTTTTAAATTTGGAAAGTGGCGCCAAAATATTTTAGATGTATATCTGGTTGCCTCTAAAACATTTCAGCCTATATTTTAGATTTAAAATAGTTTTGTAAAACTAATACATTTTTAATCGCGATTTTCCAAGATTTTTCTAAATAGATTTCTTATTCATTCTGAATACAAACATATCCAAAATATGAAGAACATAAATAAAAATATGAATATATTTTATGGTTTAATAGAGGAAAAGGAAACTAGGAAGTACATATTATCAAGATATAATAAAAACGGGTAGTTTTTATAATCAATATCATGTTACATCTTTACTTTCAAATAATATAATCTTGAGAGGGAACAATACTTTAAAATACAAAATTGTAAATAACAAATAATATGAATTCCCGCTTTACTTTCTGACCGTCTTATTTCAATAAACAATCAAATTAAAAGAAACCTTTCACTTTCAATATCTTCGGCATTTTTTAAACGATCCAAGATGACGCTATAATTGTGCAACGCTATCAAGCTCGGACTGTTATGGCATTAAATACAGAGTTGTATATTCACTTTTATGTTTCAGGTGTTATAAAAAATCTCACCTTTTAAAGTACTCACCATATAACCTTACCTTTCCTAAAAAAACGACGGAAAATGTTGGCGAGAGCAAGCTATTAAATATATACACTGGGTTGTTGCAGCTACATTTTTTAGAAATATGATCTGTGTTTGAATAAGCTGCTAAAACTTGAGTTTAGAGATTTACCTCTTCAAAAATGTATGCATGTTTTAATACAATTTTCATTTTATTGTTTTAAAGTTTAACGAAAAATCCTTCGCTTAAGGTTTTTAAATATAAAAGTGAAATAACGGTACTCCCCAAATTTAATAATTGTATTTTGGGTTATCTATCCTGCAAAGGTTGTCTAATATTTTTAAAATTTGTATATTGCTTTATCTAATATATTTTTCTTTTAATAAGTAAATATAAATACGATGTAACGTATATTAAGTCTTAGACTTAAAGAATATTATATATATATTTAATTATTTTAAGATTTTTCTTTTGTAGGACTGGGATGTTAATTTTTTTTTTTTTTGGAACTTCAGAATTTAGGATATAGAATATTAAAAATTACATAAAATATTTTTAAATTTAGAAAATGGCGCCAAAATATTTTAGGTGTATATCTGGTTGCCTATAAAACATTTCAGTCTATATTTCAAATTTAAAATAGTTTTGTAAAAAATTTTAATTCTACTATTATATCATTTAAATTAAAGTATTTTTATTTTATTACAAACATGTTAAATAATTAATTAATAAATTTATACGGAAAAACTAATAATTTTTAATTGCAATTTTTTAAGTTTTTTTTAATGGATTTCTTATTCATTCTGAGTATAAACATATCTAAAATATGGAGAACATAATTAAAAATATGAATATATTTTATGGTTTAATAGAGGAAAATGAAGCTAAGACCTACATATATTATCAAGATATAACAAAAAAAAAGGGTAGTTTATATAATCAATATCATGTTATATCTTTACTTTCAAATAATATAATCTTGAGAGAGAGAACAATACTTTAAAATACAAAATTGTAAATAACAAATAATATGAATTCCCGCTTTTCTTTCTGATCGTCTTATTTCAATAAACAATCAAATTAAAAGAAACCTTTCACTTTCAATATCTTCGACATTTTTTAAACGATCCAAGAAGGCGCTATAATTGTGCAACCCTATCATGCCCGGACTGTTGTGGCATTAAATACAGAGCTGTATATTCTCTTTTATATATTTCAGGTGTTATAAAAATCTCACCTTTTAAAGTACTCACCATGTAATCTTACCTTTCCTAAAAAAAGACGGAAAATGTTAGCGAGAGCAAGCTGTTAAATACATCGACTGCTTTGTTGCAGCTACATTTTTAGAAATATGATCTTAATTTGAATAAGCTGCTAAAACTTGAGTTTAAAGATTTACCTCTTCAAAAATGTATGTATGTTTTAATACAATTTTCATTTTATTGTTTTAAAGTTTAACAAAAAATCCCTCGCTTTAGGTTTTAAATATAAAAGTGAAATAACGGTACTCCCCAAATTTAATGATGTATTTTGGGTTATCTATCCTGCAGAGGTTGTCCAAGATTTTTAAAATTTGTTTATTGCTTTATCTAATATATTTTTCTTTTAATAAGTAAATATGAATATTATGTAACGTATATTAAGCCTTAGACTTAAAGAATATTATATATATTTAATTATTTTAAGATTTTTCTTTTGTAGGACTAAGATGTTAATTTTTTTTTTGGAATTTCAGGATTTAGGATATAGAATATTAAAAATTACATAAAATATTTTTAAATTTAAAAAGTGGCGCCAAAATATTTTGGGTGTATATATGGTTGCTTGAATGACTGACAAAATATATCGATTCTTTTGCAAATTTGTTAATTAATTAATTTCTAATAAAAAATAATTTTAAATCACGAATTTTAACAAGATTTCTCTAGTTGGATTTCCTGTTAATTGTTAATTATAAACATTTCTAAAATATGGAAAAAATTTAAACACATGGATATATTTTGGGGTTTATTAAATGTTGTGGAAGCAAGAACGTACGTACAATATTATCAAGAGGAGTTAAAGCAAAAGTACAACTTTGTGATCCACCTTGTGTTACTTTCAAATTGTATAATCACATATTCATCATAATAGGTAGAATTTTGATAGAGAAAACACAAAATTGTAAATAATAAACCAGATAAAACGTCTTATTGTATTAAATAAATAAATAAAAAACTTTTCAAAATCTTAGACACTTTTTAAGAGTCTATTTATCACAATTTTAATTTATAATTGCTTAAACTTACTACAAAAAATGAACAAAACTCCTTAAGAATGTTATTATTTACTTATTCTTCTAACACAAAGGGACAATACCTTACTCCACTCCTCATAACTATAAAGAACTTCTTAGGTGGTCGCCAGCAGGTCTCTCAAGGCACATTCCTTACATTTTTACGATGGTCCATTGGTCACTAATTCAACTTCATAGACAGTGGCGGCCCATAAAAAGAGTCATCATTGTAAAAATTTGTCCTATATATATATATATATATATATATATATATATATATATATATATATATATATATATATATATATATATATATATATAGCCTTTTCCAATGTCATTACGCAAGATAATGTGAAAACTTTTTATTTTCAGTATTTTGTATCAACATAATCCATTTTTTTTTCATAAGTTTTTTATTTTGCTAGTTTTGAGATAATGGGGATATTTATAAACTATATTAAATTGTTTTAATTTATTCAATATGCTTGTTACCTAAGATCATTACTGCTATATACCCAAAAAACAATTCTTGTTCATTTTTTTTATTCATTATATAACAATTGCAATAATATAGTTGTTAGTTATATAAATTGAATCTTACGTATTAAAAGCCGTTATAAAATAAAATTTTTATTCAACGACGGTCTCTGATATAGTGATTCTAATCCACAGACATGCCCTTAGCAAACTTTATATAAACCTATTGTAAACAATTACCATTGATGAAAATTTAATAACAAAAATCCTGTTATTATATTTAATACATTCTTCTAATGACTATATACAAACAATTTTAATTAATGAAATGACTATTCGAATTAGACTATTATATTAAAATTATCGTCTTGGAACTCCCTGGCAATTCTTTACCAGATAGAAGCGGTAAAGTTTGGAAATACAACTTCTTTTAAAGGGCCATTCCTGGATAATTTCAGCATTTTTCACTATGAAAATTAAATTTTGGTATTATGAAAGAAATCTCAAGAAGGACAAAACTAAAACACAAAGAAACCATATCTTCTATTTAAAAAGGTGAGCCCTTATTTTATGTAGAGCTGTAGATGGCAAAATAATACAGGAATTAGTTTTTTACACGACTTTGTATATGTTACAATTACGAATCAACACATCCGTATTACACGATTTGCATATTAAAAAATAAATAATGAATTAAAAAACTTTCGCCATTTAGTCAAGAAAAATGTCAAGTAACGCAAGTGGTTTTTTTTTTAATATTTAAAACTAAAAATTCGAACTCTATTTGAATAAAACAAACAGTAAATCATAAATAGCAACTGTTTTTATCTTATAGGTAACCCTTTATGAACAAAAAAATTAACATATCAAGATTTTTGATTCCTATTTTATAAATGCATTAAAAAATATTCACCATTTCGTCAATATAAATATATAAACTTTTTAAATTAAACTTAAGGAATAAAAGTAAAAATAAACTTGGTACTTAATAAATTCTAAGTGTAATATCAAAATATGCCTTTGTAGTTTATTAGATTGTACCTAAGAGAATTTTTTTAGATTCCCACTTCTTAAATTTATATTTTTATTATTTTCATCTAGAAATATCTCGTTAATTAAAAACCTTCGTGATACGCCACAGAAGCACTAAAAAACCAACAAGAAAACATACCAAAGCTCACCGTTTTTTGTTTTACCTGATGATTTCTTCGATCCATCTACCTGTTTTGAAACATAAAAGATTTCCGAAGTCCTCGGAATGACTTCATTCATTTCGGGGCTTGTTATTTATCTGATTGCCTACGTTAAGAGGTATAATTAGCCACTTCCTGCCTAACGAGGCACTTTAGGTACCGAAATAAACAATTTTTATTTCTGGTACCCGATATGGTTGTCACTCTATGGGCATTGTGTGATTTATAACAGAGTAAGCGCCACTTTGAGAAAATTTTTAAGATATGAGTAATTCTGAAGGGTGAACGGAGATATTTTTTCAAAGGATATCTTAAGAAAGACTGATAGTTTTACCGTTGTGGCGTAACCCAAGAGTTGGAAGTTCGGGTTTTAAATTTTAAAGAATTTTTAGTTGGTTATTTTCTTGGGAATATGGTTCATTTTTATATTGAAACTACATATATAAAGTAGTCATACTTATTGTATATATATTTTATATTTCAGAACGTTTCGATTCTTTCGAATCTTTTTCAACTGAAGGTTTCGGCGGATTCTACAAAAATGTACATTTTTAATATTATTATATAAGGAATAACGGGTTAAAAACTTACAATTAAGAACAGAGATTTTTGTTTTAAATAAAAATTAATTACAATCACAAACCAATTATAATCACACACTCTCTTGTATATTAACTTTTCAATAGTATTTTTAAAAGTCTAGCTAGAAGAATGGACACTACATTTTTAATCCTATAACTGCCTAGACTTGACTGAATGTGGAACCCAGATGGTGTATGTTTTAGGTACTTTAAGTGGCGTAAAAAGTTTGGATCTTTTAATTGAAGTGTTTATCTTTCTGAAAAAATATCGTGAATCAATTATTTTTATTTATTGTTTCATTTATTTTAGAAATTTCCTTTTATTAGTTTATTTTAATATGTTGAAATAAATTTGATTAGATTATTAATGTCTGTTTTATCGTTTACGGCATTCGGATTTTTTTTAATGCGTCATTCCGTAAAATTCTCGTTTTCCTTTATTGGTTTCAGTTTTCAAGATTTTTGTATTTTCATAATCAAAGGTGTGCTTGTATTTCATTTTGTGTTTTTTTAGAGCTGTAATATTTTTTTTGTCATATTTATGTCCATTTAGACGATTTTGCAGATACTGACTAGTTTGGCTGATATAATTCGATAGACAATCCTTGCAGTGTACTTGGTAGACAACATTTGATTTTTTGTTTTTTGGGAGATCACTTTTTAATTTGCTGAAATTGCTTTTAAGTAAATTATGACCCTTATGACTAGTGGTTATATTATGTTTCTTAAAATAAGTTTGAAAGTTTTCGGAAAGTTTTGGTATGTATGACAAGGAAAGATATTGTTTTTTAGTTTTATTGTCTTCTAAATTTTCTGTTTTAGTGTTTCCATGTTTGTATTTTTCTAGCCTTTCTTGAAAAATTCTATTAATTAGTTTATTTGGGTTAGAGTTTGACATAAGGACCTCTTTTGCTTTTTTGATACAGTTGTTTCTAAATTCGAGACTACTAAGGATGATAGCTCTATGGGCTATTCCAATTATTGCTGAATTTTTTTGGGCCACGTGGTGTTGGGAATTGTAGTTGAGGTAGCGACCAGACCATGTAGATTTTGTGTAGCACTCATTTAGTATTGTATTATTTTTGTGATGCAACGTCATATATATATATATATATATATATATATATATATATATATATATATATATATATATATATACATATAATGTGTGTGTAAAATTAAAAACATTTAGATGTTGTACTAATCTATTTTATTATTGTTTCAGGCCTTAGTGGTTGTGGAAAAACACTGTTGGTTAAGGCCATAGACATAGTATGGTTAAGGCAGTGGCTACAGAAGCCACTGTGTCATTCCTGTCAATGAATGGGTCAGAGTTTATTGCAATGATTGGAAGGTTTAGGTGCTGCAAGAGTTAGGTAAACGTTACACAGGGTGCACAAAATATATGATGAATTAGAGGAGTTTTTATTGAGTGTATATATATTGTAATTTATTTGTTTACAGAGAAATTTTCAGCATTTGAAAAGGCTGTTTTTTTGTTGTTCTTATGCTGATGACGGGCCTCCCTAATCCAAAATTTTTAATTTACTGATCAGTATTGGTTAACTTAAAAGAACAAAAACAGTGTGCAGAATTCTTACAATCTGCAATAGTGTTTTGTCTCTAACCCTGTTAGAACAGAGTAAGCTCTTTATACGGATTAACAAAGGACGCCCGGATGATAGCGATATTGTTATATATATATATATATATATATATATATATATATATATATATATATATATATATATATATATATATATATATATAGTTTTCTTGGGTGTAAAATCCGTTTTATTAATTAAACTGTCTATGTTTTAGTTATTATACTATTTATTGACGTTTCGGTCACACTAGACCTTCCTCAGAATAATTTTTTGTTAACTTATATATTATGTAGCTTTCACAAGGAACACACAAAACAAATAATTACATATTGGTGACTTGTGCCTAACATTTGACACGATACAACAAAAACTTTGTTTTAATGACACATCTTTATTTATCGGTTTAAATAGGAACATTTATATCCAGGGATTCTACATCAAAACTGACTAATATGTCTTGGGGCTCTAATTGGGTGATTTTTAATCTCTGGACAAAGTGTGCAAAGTTTTTAACAAAGGATTTCTAGTTTTTCCTTTAAGCGGATGTAAAAGTTTGGCCAAATATTTACCGATTTTGTAGGTTGGTGAGATTATTGCGCTGACTATTGGACGTAGAGGTATATTTTCTTTAATGTATTTTAGTGAGTTCATAGAGGCGTGAAATCTTGGAGCTGCTTGCTTTAATGGCTTTCTTTTGTTCTAGAGTAAGGTTGGAGGTGTTAATTAGAGATCTCTGATCAAAGCAGGGCTGGTGCTCTTGATGATCATTCAGAGTTCTAATCTCGTAGAGTAAAGATTCCTGAAGATGCCTTGTACAATCGTATGCGAAACGTCGGATAATAATTTTAATTTGACACGGTCTAAAACGATGATTTTCAATATCAACTTAATTATTTCTTTTTCTATTTGAAAACTATCTTTTGACTTTCTCTCATAATTTTATTTAATGCTACCATGTGCTTAGTTTTAGGAACAGTGGTGTGGTTTGGACAGTAGTATTTAGTTGCTAACGGACGTTACATATTTATTAAAACTGACTAAATCATCTCCCTAAATATATATATACATATATATATATATATATATATATATATATATATATATATATATATATATATATATATATATATATATATATATATATATATATATACATACAGGTTGGTTGAAAAGGTTTGAACGCGAAAATAAAATAATGTTTTTTTTTTTAATGAAATTAGTTTTTTTATTCAATATAATCTCCCTCAACTTCACACAGTCCAACGATCCCACAATAATTTTATACCATCTTTGTAATGATTTTCCGGAAAGTCTGCAAAATAATGTTTCACGGCTGCAATAGCTTCTTCATTCGACGAAAAACGCTTTCCACGAAGAAATCGTTTCAAATTCCTGAAGAGATAGTAGTCGGAAGGAGCCACATCTGGTGAATATGGTGGATGTTCAAGCAATTCATACTTTAATTCATTCAATTTAGCCATCGTCAAACTACTTGTGTGAGGACGTGCATTGTCTTGATGAAAAATGACTTTTTTCTTCTGTAAGCCGGGTCTTTTTTCAGGAACTTTTTTATCCAACTTTGCAATAATACTTAAAGTTAATTGTTTTACCTTTTTCAAGATAATTAATCAACAAAATCCCTTGTGAATCCCAAAAAACTGATGCCATAAACTTTTTTGCCAATCGTTCTGACTTGACCTGTTTTGAAACTGAAGAACCAGCTTCAATCTACTGTAAACGTTCTTGTTTCAGTTTAGGATCATGATGGTAAATCCAGGTCTCATCCACAGTTACAAAAAGATGCACAAAATCGGTTTTATTCTGTTTAAAACGCTCCAAATTACGCATACAGTTTTTGTCGAATTGTTAACGAATGCAGCACTATCTTTCCGAATAGCTTTTTCATACGTAATTGTAAAATATAGAGTATTCGTTCGTCCAAGATGCCTATGATATCAGCAATTTCACGCTTAGTCGCACTTGGATCGGTACAAACAATATCATAGACTCGCTCAATGATTTTTGGTGTTGTTGCACTTTTTGGACTCCCACTATGTAGTTTATCTTCAACGCTTGTACGACCACGTTTAAACTCTAAAACCCATCGATGCACAGCTGAAAACGAAGGAGCAGATTCCTTTAACACGTTCACCATTTTTATATGAATTTCCGTTGCTGATAAACCAAAACAAAGAATTTTATCACTGCACGACATTCGGTTTTATCCATTGTATAAAAATTCTCTGACACGTCAACTTCAAATGGCTTGTAAACAAAGAATAAATTGACAGATAGAAATAAACTTTTGTGTGTGTTCATATAGAAGATGAAATATTAAAATGGCGTATAAATTTTGATTCTTGTACTAGTTAATAGGTGTCGCTTTCAAAACTTTTCAGCCAACCTATACATCTTACGAATTACTCTACCAACAGCCATTAATATTATTATATTAATTATATGTTCTTGTAAAGTAGCGAATAAATTCAATAAATAATCTGTAAAAAGCTGGTAACGAAGGTTACATATATTTAAAATTTCTATGGTCGATTTTTTGATATAATTCTTTGTAAAACCTTATTTTTACAGGGGTAATCCATGAATATACCTATTTAGTCAATAACACCTCATTATTTGATATTAAAGTTATAAATATAAATAAAGTACGTAGATTTGACACTCCGTTAACGTTTCTTTTTGGCATGGGAGATGTTTGATAACATAATTATAATATTTTTTTTTGACTAAAGGTACTTTTTATTGAATGGAAATTCTCCATTTAGAGTTATCGTGGATATTAAACACATTAAATTTTATACGCAATGAAGTTTTTCATTTTTCGCCTGGGGAATTAACGGAGATTAGATTTTGAGTTGTTTTTTAATTTTTTGCCACCTTTAATTATTAGTTTTATGCAGGATTATTTCAGAATAATACTAAACTAATAAGGGCCCTCCTTTGAAAAGAGTTTTCTGGGTGGATGGTAGCAAGTAAAGCAAAATTGAATACACCTACAAACAGTGGCGTAAATAAGGACCCCACAGATTCCACGGTGCGAGGGGCGCCTTCAAGTCCATTGATGAAAATAAATAAATATGAAGGATCAAGAATTCTTGCAAAATAGTAGGGAGCATTCAAAGATCTGCGGGGGGGGGGGGGGGTCGCACATACTCTCAGTTACGCCACTGCCTGCAAACTACATAAAAACACTTAAAATGGAAGACAAATCGCAGATTTTTTTAAACAATTTTAAAATTATTAAGGAAAAAATACCAATCTATCTAAAGTTGTTCTAATATCAAAAATCAAGGAGGATTAAACCGGAAACGAGCGATTTCGAAGGCCAGCTATTAATTTTTAGATATAAAGTTGAAAAGATTTTAGAAAGCGACAGCATTAAAAGCATACAAAAATTACTTTTTCCAGTTTTCAACATACTTTACATATTAAAAATTAATCATTAAGGAAGAATTACTTTCAGGAACCATTCTTTTTCTTTCAATAAATGCAAATATAAAACTCATTGTCCTCTACCCTATTTCCTCGAAAACCAATAGCTTTATGGAACCTAAACAGTTATTTTTCAAAGAGAAGCTGTTAATTGTTTATTTATTTTGGTTATTTAATATAAATTTTCGTAATCTACTTGTAAAATACCTTTGCTTATCCAGGTAGCACCGAAGAGTCTGCTCAGGTATGCCTTCGTATTGTACACCTTGATTTTGTGTGAAATAAAAGACCAGGATCGTATTTAACAATTTTAATGATGTAAGAATGTTTTGTCAAAATTCTTTGGAGAGTGTTGCAGTAGAGGAAATGAATCTGGATGCAGGTGTTTAGCAACTTGCTTATTTATTTATATTTAATTCTTTGAACATCAAGTACAACAATTAAATTTTATATTTTAAAGATGATATCTGGCAGCTGGCGTCCATTTTTCTTAATACACTCACATTCATCTCGTGCTGGCAGAAGGTCAGACGTCACCGAAACTGCCGGTTCATTTATGGGGTTATCAAGGTTCCAGTAGATATCACCACGAACTTAACATATAAAACTGGACTGCTCATGTATAATACCTCCCTTATACTAAAAATGACCCCACCATGCTCCGTACCATTACGTGCAAATATTTAGTTTGGCAACAATGAATTCCCTAAGTTTTTATTATGTTGGTGAAAGTTTATTTTTAACATTGACAATACTTTATGCCCTGCTCTCTTGAATGTACCTACAACCCACTGGTCATATGTGTCCATGTCCATAAGCACTCCACAAAAGATGTTTGTTTCTGTTCCAATGACAGTCGTTAAAACTAGCTCGTAGAGACCCCAGATGCATAAAAACTAATTCTTTACTTTTTATGTGTGAAAACCACTTTAATGTGAGTATAATTACGTTTTTATATTACTGCAATATCTTACAGCTGAGCTAATACAAATTTTGATCAATGTTCCGTATTTAAAGCATCATACCGTATAAATAACTTATATAGACCTCAAATTATTTGTTCTAGAATAAAGGCCTTATTATTTTCATATGCATTAGAACAGATCTATAAAATCAAAGAAATTTATAATTAATCACGTGCAAACTTATTGTTGACATAACCTATAACGTGATTTTATACTCACATTTTCGTTATGACTCTTGAGCGAGTTCTTTGAATAAATAAGTTGCAAGTAATACTTATATTGCTGTTTTCACCTTTTTGAGGTCCGCAGCATAAGAGTCAGGATTATTTTTAAAGAAAACTCCATGAGTGTATCTACTAGAGGAAGATTACTGTTGCCAGCTTGCACAAAATTTATCTTCATAACGAAGCAACTATAAAAAATTCGTAAGAAACAGCAACAGTTAAATCCGAAAATCGCTTGATAACATAAGGAATTGTTACAATCGCGTCTCAGTAAAAACTGACATCCTGTTTGTTTACTTATATGTGACGTCATCAAAGTTACAACCAGTCGTGGATCTCTTTTCATCGCGTGATCAATCATATAAAAACCTTTATTTAATTTTGTGTGAAAAATACATAAAATATTTTTTACACTGAAATCTTTTGGTTCGAAATTCAAATTTTACGAATTTTTCCATGATTTTCTAACTTATCAAAACCAAGCTGAACCTGTACTAACCTGAACTAACCAAAAAGAACTAACCAAAAATTTTGGGTGGTTAAGATTAATTTTACCCCTTTTATACATTACAAACATTAAACTAAGTTGTTAACTGTAATGGATAAATTTTATAGTTTATACCGGGAAAGTATAAATCTAGGTTAATTTAGATTAGTTCAGGTTAGTTTCTGTTTTCCAAATTAACCAAAATCAAGCTAAACCTGAACTAACCAACGTAAAAATTCGGATTAAAGTAAATCTAGAGGTGGGTGTCATTTTGGTTTTGTTTGTTTTGATTTGTTTTTGAAAATTTTCTTAATTTTTTCCGATAAAAAAAGTGCACACAAAACAAATCAAAGCAAACAAAACCAAAATGGCACCCACCTCTAGATTTACTGTAATCCGAATTATTATCCTAACCAAAATCAACCAAAAATTTTGAGTGAATGGAGTATGCCGAAAAATGCCAAATACGTATTTTTTTACGTCATTAGTTGCATTTTTATATAATGTATAATTTAAAAGCCTGATTTAAAAAAAAAACATGCATATTATTAAGGAATTTATTTTAATTAGCTACTGTTGATTACTTTACCTATGATTAGTTAGTTAACCGCATTACAAGACACAATTAATCACACAAATATCGCATTATAATAAAAATAGTCGAAATCCTATTATCCAGATTCACTAAAAAGGTTTAACTTTTAAACCCTATGTAGTTGCTATGGAAGTTAAACCGTTTAGTTAGTCAAATAAACAAAATTTTCCATTTTTACTGGTCTGGTTATAAGTTTATAGCCATTGTCTATGAGAAATTAATATAAAACTGGGTAACAAATGGATAATATATAGTACTGTTTCATATCCATAAAAACTCTTCAACATAAATATAAAATGATCGTCTATTAATGGAAATATTTGCTTGGTAAATTTAAATGAATAAAAACGGAGGGATTAAAAAACTTGCACCCTTATTTTAGATATACTATACAACACGGCAACACTGCACCCCCTCATTTCTTGCTTTTTTACTACTATTTACTATAACTAAATTTATGAATGAGTTGGAAAGGAAAAGATAGTTGCCAAGGCGTCCATAAGCGGTGAAAGTCTTGTGTTTATATAGTCTTTGCTACCGCGAAATAGATTAAAGTGTGTCCTAAAAATCTTTTTGGGTAAAAAAAGCCTTCTACACACTGGAAGAGTTTTTATGGCAGCATTGTCTCGAAGTAGAATCTTTGTTATTGGCTGTATTATTAAATTTTAAATGTGTCTAAGTTTGTTATTTTTTTTTTCGTTTATAATATTGCCCTTTATCTTAAGTTTTAATTGTTTTGTTTTTACTACATTAATTTGATAGAATTATTCAAGAAAGGTACTTAAAACTGCATAATTATTGTTGATGTTTTTTTCTTTTTTTTATCCACAGCTGAGAATGAACTATAATTTTTATTATGATGTTTATTACAGTAATGATTTTTTTTTTGACATTGTTCCATGCCCTTATAGGTTTTTTTGTGAGTGATACTTATTGGAATAAATAAAGGCTTATCTGTCTATCTATGTAATAACAATACAACAATTTGTATTAAATTTTTATTAGAGTCGAATACCCTATTTTACCGCCTACAATTTCCAGGTAAATATTCGTAGTAATCCATCACCGTACCTATTCCGGTACTGCCTCGATTACAAGTAATATACCGTATAACCAAACGTCGAAGTCAAGTAGGCTCTGTAACTCGAAACACGGAGGGAACCTGAACCAAAAACACTCAGTCTGGCAATCTCTCTCTCGTACAGAACTTGTTTTAGTAGTTTCTCCACGTCCGACTGGCCGTGAACGTTCGCACGACGTGCATAGTTTGTTTTTAAAGTTTTATCGCAGTGAATTCAGTGGGACTTCGTTGGTGTAGTGCAGGAAGGAACAATTAAAGGAATTTTAGTGCTTGGAGGAAGTTATCTGAAACGGTAAGGGTCGGTAACGTGGAAAAAAACGTTAATTTTGAAGGTGTTGATTAACGTTAATAAGGGGACAGGTGTATATGCGTAAATAGATAGAATACAGATTGGTATATTATGGTAATTAGGCGGTGTTCAAGTGTAAGGCTTTGCATGAAAAGAATGTTAAAGAGAAGGATAATTGGGCAATTATAATTATCGGATTGTGCACGGTATTAAGCATTGAAACATGTTTGTGAAAAATTCGATGAAAGAGTGATAATGTTGTGTGACTTCTGTGGAGGACTTCTGAATGTCTTGATTATGTTAATTGAAATAAATGAGGAAGAAATATTTATATATATATATATATATATATATATATATATATATATATACATTTAAAATTAGTGTGAAATACACAGAGTGACTCAAAAAAAGTTTCATCCAAAGTTGTAAATTTTTTGTAAATAAAAATGATCTCAAAAAATTATACGAGGTTGCTAAAAACCTACATTTCATTTTTATTTATTTATTTGTTTATTTATTTCATACAGCATCAACAGCCGAAGCCACTTATAGATACCATTTAATTAATATCCCAAACAGCACAAATACGTTTTAAAGACGTCCATAAAACGTTTGATCTCAACATTCAGGACGTCTTATGGATGTCCATTATAGTCGAATGACGTCCATAAGACGTTGTATAGACGTCTTATGTTACAAAAGGTAACGTCTTTAAGACATTTGCTTACAACGTCTTATGGACATCCTTTCCTAACATATTCCACCATTAAAATTATGTACATTAAAAAGGGTCCCTTTAATTTTTTTGTTTGTCTTGTTTACAAAGACAAACCGTGATTATTCAAAAGTCCAAGAAATAACTTTAATTAAGAAAAAATCAAGAGCAAAATATACGCTACCATTTTAAATAACTACAAGTTCCGCATGAATAATTTGCTTTAAAAAAATATGTTCAACATAATCTCTTTATACAATTTGAAATTTAAGAAGTGAGGTAGAAGAGCAAATATTTTCAGAACTACTACTGTTGAACTATAAGTGAACCTATCAAATTTAAGCTTTAGTTTATCCCTTCGATATAATAACTCTAAAAGGTAGACTATCAACAAAATAAAAGTTTATTAAAATAAAAAGTACACAAATCTTTAAATAGTTTTAAAAACAAGAATTTTTATTTAGTCGAATAACAAATCTGGTCTGATGCCCTTTTCAGCCATTTGGATTGAAATTTCCTCATTCTTCCGACTTTTTGCCAGTCCTGTTGTCTCTGTAGATCCTAATAACAAACTGATTTTAATTTTATAGAATAAAGTTTATCATTTGTGGGAGTAAATTTTTTGATATTTTTGCGAATTTTTATAATTGGCCTCTATTATAGAATCGTGACTTATGCTATTTCAAGGTTAATATGTATAATGAAAGACAGAACTTACTCATAATAAGTCTCACCAAGTTGGAAACGTAGAACTTTCTCTTTCCTTTTCGTACTAATCAACTGTACATGGTAATTTTGCAAGCTTGCTTTACAAAGTCATAAATGCTCCCTACTCCCAGTTTTGAAATTTCTAAAACCTTAAACAAAATTACTTCTTGTAATTAACAAAACTCTATTTTCTATGTTCTTTAAATAAAAACCAATCATCAGGAACAAATTAAATCTTACAGGTTTCATTAGTGGAGCACTCCATAAACAAACATTTCGCCTTCCACTTCATTAGTAATATTTCTTGTAATATTTAGGACCGGGTCTGGATGAGCTGTGCAAGCCTTTTTCGCACAGATAATATTTTTGAAGATTTCATTTCATACTTCTAATAACATAGAGTTACTACAAAAATATAAGTGGTAAAGCATTCGGGAATTTCCTGTAACACAACCTATAAATAACGTTACTGTTTTTCCTAAGTACATTTGATTCTCGATCTTACCTTAAGTATTACATAAACGAATAAAAAAGATTTCAGAGGCACATGGATAAATCAACTATTTTAATAAAATTCTTTCAATTCTTTCAAAAGCTAAATTTTCACAGTCGACACCCCAACAACATTAAAAATGAATAACGACATGACGAAACACATACAAAAACTGAAAAAATGACAGTTGACAGAAACAAAAGGCGGGTTTTTTAAAGTTATAGTTTCACTGGCATCATATTTATGTGTGTCATTGTTATCGGTACATCAAACAGTCTGTGACAAAAAGCACTAAAGTATTGATAAAAAAGATCATGCAAAAGTTCTATTTAACCAAGGTCGTAGTGAGGCTACTAAAAAATTTGTCGTTCAATCAAAAAATTTTAACCTCAACTTGTATTCAGCTGAGCTCTGTGCGGCGTTGCAAACTTATTTATTACCCAACTGCGGACAAAATCCATAGGGAAGGAAATGCTTTTTAGTTGTTATCAACTAAATTATTCACAACTGTATTAATTTTCATATAAAATGTAGTATGTAGACTTTTAAAAGATATCTCAAAAGACATTGTATATAGACGTCTTATGGACGTCTTTAAAACAACGTCTATAAGACGCCTTATTTTATGTCTTAAGACGTTCAGACATAATTCTGGATATAAAAAATGACGTCTATAAGACGTCTAGTGCTGTGTGGGATATGCATTATCTAATGATTTGCTGTTTATAATTTTCTTAAACTTATTTAAGTTAATTAATCCTATATCTATGTGTAAAGCATACAAATTAAACAAGTTACACATATTATACACAGGACTGCTCCTAAACAAGTTTTATATAGGAAATCTTGACAAAAGCATGAATAAGGCATGATTATACAAAATTTATTGGCATGGAGTTCCGTATTAAAAGGCTGAGTTCTAGATCCACAGACTATTCCAGTTTCAGAGTGGACGTTCCCCAAGATAAACTTGAGGAAGTCTTGGATTCTTCAAATTGACCTAAAGATGTAGTTGTGAAAAGTTGTTTCGCTTCCAAAGAGGTAGTTTTTAGAAATAACCGAAGTCACTACCGAAGATACTAATCTCAATCAATTGAGACAAAAACACATCTTAATTCTTCGAACCACTTCACAGTTGTTCGGGATTTGTATCTAATCCACGAATCAAGATGGAAAATCGGAGGAATTTTAAAAAAATTTCCTCATTTTTCAAAATTATTCGGTGATTTTCTGGTAACTAAGCTTATAATAAAATTCTCAATACCTCATTTTGGGAAACGAGGATTTTTATTATCCTTTTAAATTAAGACCTGAACCCCGGCCAGTGGGGCAAAATTCAAAATAATTAAATATTTCAAAAACTGCTCATAATAGTTACATCAAACATAACAAATAACTTACCCACATTTGACCCTCGCTACTGAAATAAACAATAATATACAGGGCATTACATTTAGATTTTGACAACTTTGGTGTTAGATTTTTTTTTTTAAGCCACTGTGTATATTGCGAAATAATTTTAGAACGTAGTTTCCTTCACATCCTTTATTAAAAATATTTTTTAAAAACCGACAGAAATATGGTGTGCCACCCGGTATATAAGTAGAATGCGAACAGTAAATGCAAACTTCGTTCCAACCATATCCTTTCCGTGTTAGAGGTTGCAAAGTTTTGAACAAATTGCTAAGGAAAACAATTTATCCTATTCCATCGTCATCGAGATGATGGTCTACCTGTACCATCATACCGAGAAGAAAGTCAAAAACTTACCCTCCCCGCCACAGTGATACGGCAGAGGCACATGTTTCGTCTCTACTAGACTCATCAGGGTACCGACATGCACCTATTCGCATTTTACTTTATTTATGCACGGAGCTGCATATAGTTGTACGTTTGCTGAATGTGATTTCAGCACTACAACGGCATAATGTGGATATATCCACTGCTATTGCATCTCACACGGAGGAATCCGTGAAAGCCGCATAAACATATATACGCCATCCGGCGGG
>JASJET010000569.1:0-82449 GCA_034092305.1 Diaprepes abbreviatus | reverse complement strand
TCGTTTATTTAATTTATTTAGTTATTTCGTTTATTTAATTTATTTAATTTATTTCGTTTATTTAATTTATTTAATTTATTTAATTTATTTCGTTTATTTAATTTATTTAATTTATTTCGTTATTTAATTTATTTAATTTATTTCGTTTATTTAATTTATTTAATTTATTTCGTTTATTTAATTTATTTAATTTATTTCGTTTATTTAATTTATTTAATTTATTTCGTTTATTTAATTTATTTAATTTATTTCGTTTATTTAATTTATTTAATTTATTTCGTTTATTTAATTTATTTAATTTATTTCGTTTATTTAATTTATTTAATTTATTTCGTTTATTTAATTTATTTAATTTATTTCGTTTATTTAATTTATTTAATTTATTTCGTTTATTTAATTTATTTAATTTATTTCGTTTATTTAATTTATTTAATTTATTTCGTTTATTTAATTTATTTAATTTATTTCGTTTATTTAATTTATTTAATTTATTTCGTTTATTTAATTTATTTAATTTATTTCGTTTATTTAATTTATTTAATTTATTTCGTTTATTTAATTTATTTAATTTATTTCGTTTATTTAATTTATTTAATTTATTTCGTTTATTTAATTTATTTAATTTATTTCGTTTATTTAATTTATTTAATTTATTTCGTTTATTTAATTTATTTAATTTATTCGTTTATTTAATTTATTTAATTTATTTCGTTTATTTAATTTATTTAATTTATTTCGTTTATTTAATTTATTTAATTTATTTCGTTTATTTAATTTATTTAATTTATTTCGTTTATTTAATTTATTTAATTTATTTCGTTTATTTAATTTATTTAATTTATTTCGTTTATTTAATTTATTTAATTTATTTCGTTTATTTAATTTATTTAATTTATTTCGTTTATTTAATTTATTTAATTTATTTCGTTTATTTAATTTATTTAATTTATTTCGTTTATTTAATTTATTTAATTTATTTCGTTTATTTAATTTATTTAATTTATTTCGTTTATTTAATTTATTTAATTTATTTCGTTTATTTAATTTATTTAATTTATTTCGTTTATTTAATTTATTTAATTTATTTCGTTTATTTAATTTATTTCGTTTATTTAATTTATTTAATTTATTTCGTTTATTTAATTTATTTAATTTATTTCGTTTATTTAATTTATTTAATTTATTTCGTTTATTTAATTTATTTAATTTATTTCGTTTATTTAATTTATTTAATTTATTTCGTTTATTTAATTTATTTCGTTTATTTAATTTATTTAATTTATTTCGTTTATTTAATTTATTTAATTTATTTCGTTTATTTAATTTATTTAATTTATTTCGTTTATTTAATTTATTTAATTTATTTCGTTTATTTAATTTATTTAATTTATTTCGTTTATTTAATTTATTTAATTTATTTCGTTTATTTAATTTATTTAATTTATTTCGTTTATTTAATTTATTTAATTTATTTCGTTTATTTAATTTATTTAATTTATTTCGTTTATTTAATTTATTTAATTTATTTGTTTATTTAATTTATTTAATTTATTTAGTTTATTTAATTTATTTAGTTATTTAATTTATTTAGTTTATTTAATTTATTTAATTTATTTAGTTTATTTAATTTATTTAATTTATTTAGTTTATTTAATTTATTTAATTTATTTAGTTTATTTAATTTATTTAATTTATTTAGTTTATTTAATTTATTTAATTTATTTAGTTTATTTAATTTATTTAATTTATTTAGTTTATTTAATTTATTTAATTTATTTAGTTTATTTAATTTATTTAATTTATTTAGTTTATTTATTTATTTAATTTATTTAGTTTATTTAATTTATTTAATTTATTTAGTTTATTTAATTTATTTAATTTATTTAGTTTATTTAATTTATTTAATTTATTTAGTTTATTTACTTTATTTAATTTATTTAGTTTATTTAGTTTATTTAATTTATTTAGTTTATTTAATTTATTTAATTTATTTAATTTATTTAATTTATTTAATTTATTTAATTTATTTAATTTATTTAATTTATTTAATTTATTTAATTTATTTAATTTATTTAATTTATTTAATTTATTTAATTTATTTAATTTATTTAATTTATTTAATTTATTTAATTTATTTAATTTATTTAATTTATTTAGTTTATTTAATTTATTTAATTTATTTAATTTATTTAATTTATTTAATTTATTTAATTTATTTAATTTATTTAATTTATTTAATTTATTTAATTTATTTAATTTATTTAATTTATTTAATTTATTTAATTTATTTAATTTATTTAATTTATTTAATTTATTTAATTTATTTAATTTATTTAATTTACTTAATTTATTTAATTTATTTAATTTATTTAATTTATTTAATTTATTTAATTTATTTAATTTATTTAATTTATTTAATTTATTTAATTTATTTAATTTATTTAATTTATTTAATTTATTTAATTTATTTAATTTAAATAATTTATTTAATTTATTTAATTTAAATAATTTAAATAATTTATTTAATTTATTAAATTAAATAATTTATTTAATTTATTTAATTTAAATAATTTATTTAATTTATTTAATTTATTTAATTTATTTAATTTATTTAATTTATTTAATTTATTTAATTTATTTAATTTATTTAATTTATTTAATTTATTTAATTTATTTAATTTACTTAATTTATTTAATTTATTTAATTTACTTAATTTATTTAATTTATTTAATTTACTTAATTTATTTAATTTATTTAATTTATTTAATTTATTTAATTTATTTAATTTATTTAATTTATTTAATTTATTTAATTTATTTAGTTTATTTCGTTTATTTAATTTATTTAGTTTATTTCGTTTATTTAATTTATTTAGTTTATTTCGTTTATTTAATTTATTTAGTTTATTTCGTTTATTTAATTTATTTAGTTTATTTCGTTTATTTAATTTATTTAGTTTATTTCGTTTATTTAATTTATTTAGTTTATTTCGTTTATTTAATTTATTTAGTTTATTTCGTTTATTTAATTTATTTAATTTATTTCGTTTATTTAATTTATTTAATTTATTTCGTTTATTTAATTTATTTAATTTATTTCGTTTATTTAATTTATTTAATTTATTTCGTTTATTTAATTTATTTAATTTATTTCGTTTATTTAATTTATTTAATTTATTTCGTTTATTTAATTTATTTAATTTATTTCGTTTATTTAATTTATTTAATTTATTTCGTTTATTTAATTTATTTAATTTATTTCGTTTATTTAATTTATTTAATTTATTTCGTTTATTTAATTTATTTAATTTATTTCGTTTATTTAATTTATTTAATTTATTTCGTTTATTTAATTTATTTAATTTATTTCGTTTATTTAATTTATTTAATTTATTTCGTTTATTTAATTTATTTAATTTATTTCGTTTATTTAATTTATTTAATTTATTTCGTTTATTTAATTTATTTAATTTATTTCGTTTATTTAATTTATTTAATTTATTTCGTTTATTTAATTTATTTAATTTATTTCGTTTATTTAATTTATTTAATTTATTTCGTTTATTTAACTTATTTAATTTATTTCGTTTATTTAACTTATTTAATTTATTTCGTTTATTTAA
Source organism: Diaprepes abbreviatus (assembly GCA_034092305.1). Taxonomy (NCBI): domain Eukaryota; kingdom Metazoa; phylum Arthropoda; class Insecta; order Coleoptera; family Curculionidae; genus Diaprepes; species Diaprepes abbreviatus. Next base: position 78,826 of record JASJET010000569.1, on the reverse strand, counting down.
CTTATTTAATTTATTTCGTTTATTTAAGTTATTTAATTTATTTCGTTTATTTAATTTATTTAATTTATTTCGTTTATTTAATTTATTTCATTTATTTCGTTTATTTAATTTATTTCATTTATTTCGTTTATTTAATTTATTTAATTTATTTCGTTTATTTAATTTATTTAATTTATTTCGTTTATTTAATTTATTTAATTTATTTCGTTTATTTAATTTATTTAATTTATTTCGTTTATTTAATTTATTTAATTTATTTCGTTTATTTAATTTATTTAATTTATTTCGTTTATTTAATTTATTTAATTTATTTCGTTTATTTAATTTATTTAATTTATTTCGTTTATTTAATTTATTTAATTTATTTCGTTTATTTAATTTATTTAATTTATTTCGTTTATTTAATTTATTTAATTTATGTTCGTTTATTTAATTTATTTAATTTATTTCGTTTATTTAATTTATTTAATTTATTTCGTTTATTTAATTTATTTAATTTATTTCGTTTATTTAATTTATTTAATTTATTTCGTTTATTTAATTTATTTAATTTATTTCGTTTATTTAATTTATTTAATTTATTTCGTTTATTTAATTTATTTAATTTATTTCGTTTATTTAATTTATTTAATTTATTTCGTTTATTTAATTTATTTAATTTATTTCGTTTATTTAATTTATTTAATTTATTTCGTTTATTTAATTTATTTCGTTTATTTAATTTATTTAATTTATTTCGTTTATTTAATTTATTTAATTTATTTCGTTTATTTAATTTATTTAATTTATTTCGTTTATTTAATTTATTTAATTTATTTCGTTTATTTAATTTATTTAATTTATTTCGTTTATTTAATTTATTTAATTTATTTCGTTTATTTAATTTATTTAATTTATTTCGTTTATTTAATTTATTTAATTTATTTCGTTTATTTAATTTATTTAATTTATTTCGTTTATTTAATTTATTTAATTTATTTCGTTTATTTAATTTATTTAATTTATTTCGTTTATTTAATTTATTTAATTTATTTCGTTTATTTAATTTATTTAATTTATTTCGTTATTTAATTTATTTAATTTATTTCGTTTATTTAATTTATTTAATTTATTTCGTTTATTTAATTTATTTAATTTATTTAGTTTATTTAATTTATTTAATTTATTCAGTTTATTTAATTTATTTAATTTATTTAGTTTATTTAATTTATTTAATTTATTTAGTTTATTTAATTTATTTAATTTATTTAGTTTATTTAATTTATTTAATTTATTTAGTTTATTTAATTTATTTAATTTATTTAGTTTATTTAATTTATTTAATTTATTTAGTTTATTTAATTTATTTAATTTATTTAGTTTATTTAATTTATTTAATTTATTAGTTTATTTAATTTATTTAATTTATTTAGTTTATTTAATTTATTTAATTTATTTAGTTTATTTAATTTATTTAATTTATTTAGTTTATTTAATTTATTTAATTTATTTAGTTTATTTAATTTATTTAATTTATTTAGTTTATTTAATTTATTTAGTTTATTTAATTTATTTAATTTATTTAGTTTATTTAATTTATTTAGTTTATTTAATTTATTTAATTTATTTAGTTTATTTAATTTATTTAATTTATTTAGTTTATTTAATTTATTTAATTTATTTAGTTTATTTAATTTATTTAATTTATTTAGTTTATTTAATTTATTTAATTTATTTAGTTTATTTAATTTATTTAATTTATTTAGTTTATTTAATTTATTTAATTTATTTAGTTTATTTAATTTATTTAATTTATTTAGTTTATTTAATTTATTTAATTTATTTAGTTTATTTAATTTATTTAATTTATTTAGTTTATTTAATTTATTTAATTTATTTAGTTTATTTAATTTATTTAATTTATTTAGTTTATTTAATTTATTTAATTATTTAGTTTATTTAATTTATTTAATTTATTTAGTTTATTTAATTTATTTAGTTTATTTAATTTATTTAATTTATTTAGTTTATTTAATTTATTTAATTTATTTAGTTTATTTAATTTATTTAATTTATTTAGTTTATTTACTTTATTTAATTTATTTAGTTTATTTAGTTTATTTAATTTATTTAGTTTATTTAGTTTATTTAATTTATTTAATTTATTTAATTTATTTAATTTATTTAGTTTATTTAATTTATTTAATTTATTTAGTTTATTTAGTTTATTTAATTTATTTAATTTATTTAGTTTATTTAATTTATTTAGTTTATTTAATTTATTTAATTTATTTAATTTATTTAATTTATTTAATTTATTTAATTTATTTAATTTATTTAATTTATTTAATTTATTTAATTTATTTAATTTATTTAATTTATTTAATTTATTTAATTTATTTAATTTATTTAATTTATTTAATTTATTTAATTTATTTAATTTATTTAATTTATTTAATTTATTTAATTTATTTAATTTATTTAATTTATTTAATTTATTTAATTTATTTAATTTATTTAATTTATTTAATTTATTTAATTTATTTAATTTATTTAATTTATTTAATTTATTTAATTTATTTAATTTATTTAATTTATTTAATTTATTTAATTTATTTAATTTATTTAATTTATTTAATTTATTTAATTTATTTAATTTATTTAATTTATTTAATTTATTTAATTTATTTAATTTATTTAATTTATTTAATTTATTTAATTTATTTAATTTATTTAATTTATTTAATTTATTTAATTTATTTAATTTATTTAATTTATTTAATTTATTTAATTTATTTAATTTATTTAATTTATTTAATTTATTTAATTTATTTAATTTATTTAATTTATTTAATTTATTTAATTTATTTAATTTATTTAATTTATTTAATTTATTTAATTTATTTAATTTATTTAATTTATTTAATTTATTTAATTTATTTAATTTATTTAATTTATTTAATTTATTTAATTTATTTAATTTATTTAATTTATTTAATTTATTTAATTTATTTAATTTATTTAATTTATTTAATTTATTTAATTTATTTAATTTATTTAATTTATTTAATTTATTTAATTTATTTAATTTATTTAATTTATTTAATTTATTTAATTTATTTAATTTATTTAATTTATTTAATTTATTTAATTTATTTAATTTATTTAATTTATTTAATTTACTTAATTTATTTAATTTATTTAATTTACTTAATTTATTTAATTTATTTAATTTACTTAATTTATTTAATTTATTTAATTTACTTAATTTACTTAATTTATTTAATTTACTTAATTTACTTAATTTATTTAATTTACTTAATTTACTTAATTTATTTAATTTAGTTAATTTACTTAATTTATTTAATTTAGTTAATTTATTTAATTTATTTAATTTATTTAATTTACTTAATTTACTTAATTTATTTAATTTACTTAATTTACTTAATTTATTTAATTTACTTAATTTACTTAATTTACTTAATTTACTTAATTTACTTAATTTACTTAATTTACTTAATTTACTTAATTTACTTAATTTACTTAATTTACTTAATTTACTTAATTTACTTAATTTACTTAATTTACTTAATTTACTTAATTTACTTAATTTACTTAATTTACTTAATTTACTTAATTTACTTAATTTACTTAATTTACTTAATTTACTTAATTTACTTAATTTACTTAATTTACTTAATTTACTTAATTTACTTAATTTACTTAATTTACTTAATTTACTTAATTTACTTAATTTACTTAATTTACTTAATTTACTTAATTTACTTAATTTACTTAATTTACTTAATTTACTTAATTTACTTAATTTACTTAATTTACTTAATTTACTTAATTTACTTAATTTACTTAATTTACTTAATTTACTTAATTTACTTAATTTACTTAATTTACTTAATTTACTTAATTTACTTAATTTACTTAATTTACTTAATTTACTTAATTTACTTAATTTACTTAATTTACTTAATTTACTTAATTTACTTAATTTACTTAATTTACTTAATTTACTTAATTTACTTAATTTACTTAATTTACTTAATTTACTTAATTTACTTAATTTACTTAATTTACTTAATTTACTTAATTTACTTAATTTACTTAATTTACTTAATTTACTTAATTTACTTAATTTACTTAATTTACTTAATTTACTTAATTTACTTAATTTACTTAATTTACTTAATTTACTTAATTTACTTAATTTACTTAATTTACTTAATTTACTTAATTTACTTAATTTACTTAATTTACTTAATTTACTTAATTTACTTAATTTACTTAATTTACTTAATTTACTTAATTTACTTAATTTACTTAATTTACTTAATTTACTTAATTTACTTAATTTACTTAATTACTTAATTTACTTAATTTACTTAATTTACTTAATTTACTTAATTTACTTAATTTACTTAATTTACTTAATTTACTTAATTTACTTAATTTACTTAATTTACTTAATTTACTTAATTTACTTAATTTACTTAATTTACTTAATTTACTTAATTTACTTAATTTACTTAATTTACTTAATTTACTTAATTTACTTAATTTACTTAATTTACTTAATTTACTTAATTTACTTAATTTACTTAATTTACTTAATTTACTTAATTTACTTAATTTACTTAATTTACTTAATTTACTTAATTTACTTAATTTACTTAATTTACTTAATTTACTTAATTTACTTAATTTACTTAATTTACTTAATTTACTTAATTTACTTAATTTACTTAATTTACTTAATTTACTTAATTTACTTAATTTACTTAATTTACTTAATTTACTTAATTTACTTAATTTACTTAATTTACTTAATTTACTTAATTTACTTAATTTACTTAATTTACTTAATTTACTTAATTTACTTAATTTACTTAATTTACTTAATTTACTTAATTTACTTAATTTACTTAATTTACTTAATTTACTTAATTTACTTAATTTACTTAATTTACTTAATTTACTTAATTTACTTAATTTACTTAATTTACTTAATTTACTTAATTTACTTAATTTACTTAATTTACTTAATTTACTTAATTTACTTAATTTACTTAATTTACTTAATTTACTTAATTTACTTAATTTACTTAATTTACTTAATTTACTTAATTTACTTAATTTACTTAATTTACTTAATTTACTTAATTTACTTAATTTACTTAATTTACTTAATTTACTTAATTTACTTAATTTACTTAATTTACTTAATTTACTTAATTTACTTAATTTACTTAATTTACTTAATTTACTTAATTTACTTAATTTACTTAATTTACTTAATTTACTTAATTTACTTAATTTACTTAATTTACTTAATTTACTTAATTTACTTAATTTACTTAATTTACTTAATTTACTTAATTTACTTAATTTACTTAATTTACTTAATTTACTTAATTTACTTAATTTACTTAATTTACTTAATTTACTTAATTTACTTAATTTACTTAATTTACTTAATTTACTTAATTTACTTAATTTACTTAATTTACTTAATTTACTTAATTTACTTAATTTACTTAATTTACTTAATTTACTTAATTTACTTAATTTACTTAATTTACTTAATTTACTTAATTTACTTAATTTACTTAATTTACTTAATTTACTTAATTTACTTAATTTACTTAATTTACTTAATTTACTTAATTTACTTAATTTACTTAATTTACTTAATTTACTTAATTTACTTAATTTACTTAATTTACTTAATTTACTTAATTTACTTAATTTACTTAATTTACTTAATTTACTTAATTTACTTAATTTACTTAATTTACTTAATTTACTTAATTTACTTAATTTACTTAATTTACTTAATTTACTTAATTTACTTAATTTACTTAATTTACTTAATTTACTTAATTTACTTAATTTACTTAATTTACTTAATTTACTTAATTTACTTAATTTACTTAATTTACTTAATTTACTTAATTTACTTAATTTACTTAATTTACTTAATTTACTTAATTTACTTAATTTACTTAATTTACTTAATTTACTTAATTTACTTAATTTAGTTAATTTATTTAATTTATTTAATTTATTTAATTTATTTAATTTATTTAATTTATTTAATTTATTTAATTTATTTAATTTATTTAATTTATTTAATTTATTTAATTTATTTAATTTATTTAATTTATTTAATTTATTTAATTTATTTAATTTATTTAATTTATTTAATTTATGTAATTTATTTAATTTACTTATTTTTTCTCATTTATTTTATTTACTTGATTTATTTAATTTATTAAATTTATTTAAGATGTTGGAAGAATTGCCGTGTTTCTTGGCGCGCCGGTCGGAACCTACCTAGAGGACCCTCCATATCAATTCCTTGAATATTGAAAAATACCCGCCTCATTGGACACAGACATTAAACTAAATAAAGGATTAGAAGTTTTTAGAAGGATATCTTTGTTAAAAACTGTACAGAAATATAATTTTTTTAAATGGAAATATTATTCATCCATGGGATGGTAATATAGATAGCGAGTATCTACTGAAAATGAAGAATTTATAAATATCCTATGAAATTAAGAAAATAATCTTAGACATATTCTCGTTCTTCTCTGCATCAATCAGTTTTGTTGAGTAAATTAACAAAATTAGCCTAGTTTCGTCTTTCTGTGTCTAATCTAGTTCCAGAATCTAGTACTTTTCTTACAAAATCCAAGCCACCCCACACGCGGAGTTCCCGACCAGTAATTAATTTCATGTACTAGCTTTTTTATATCACCCCGTATAACAACAACTTGTTACACACATAACACACACTTACAGTTCCGCAATAAATCTAACTGACAATTTAGACCTTAATTTGATACACACATTGAATAATAATTACCATTATTTTTAAATTAATATATAGCCTGAGGGTGTTCTAGAAGTCAAATCTTACACTACTTTCGGAGAAAGTCAAAAATGTGCCGAGATTTACAAAACTTCCCAAAAAAGAACATTTCTTGAAGTATATTAATACAAACGGTCCATTTTTGACTTTCTGTCTATAATCTAAGATCAGACACTTGTAATTCTAATATTAAAACCAAGAAGGGCCACATAGTTTAGAAGAAATACGAACAGAAATTTTAAATTCAATGATTATTTCTTTCTTATTGTTGCAATTTCTTTGTTTTCCTAGTAAATTTACAAGAGGAGTATCAAAAATTCATGACTTTTAAATATTATATGAAATAAAACTAAATAGATGTTGGAAAAATTGCCGTGTTTCTTGGCGCACCGGTCAGAACCTACGTAGAAGACCCTCCATATCAACCCGTTGGATATTGAATATCACCCGCCTCATTGGACACGGACATTAAACTAAATAAAGGATTGGACGTTTTTAGAAGGATATTTTGTTAAAAACTGTACAGAAATGCAATTTTTTTAAATGGAAATATTATACATCCATGGGATGGGAATATAGATAGCGAATATCTACTGAAAATGAAGATCAGTTTTGGGGAGTAAATTAACAAAATTAGCCTATTTTCGTCTTTCCGTCTCTAATCTAATTCCAGAGTCTTGTACTTCTCTTACAAAACACAAGTAATGCAAATGAACTGAATCAAGATTTGAACAAAATTTTTGAATTCATAGAATATTTTCCATCTTGTACTGTAATTCCCTTGTTTTCCCAGAAAAGTTAGTAAGAAGTATTGATAATGCAGGATTCTTAATTATTTTGCAAATTACACCAGGAATTTTAGAGATCTTTCCGTATTTCCCTGAAAAATAACTTTCCGGGTGTAAATTATTACAAATAGCCCATTTTCGGATCTCCTTCTCCAATCTAAGTTTGAAATCTTGTACTTCTCATATAAAATCCAAGAAATGCTGGTAAGTTGAGTTTAAATTAGAGCCAAACATCTAAATTCAAAGGATATTTCGAATTTCCATATTTTCCTAGAGATATTATAACGAATGAATCGAAAATGGAGGATTTTTAGAATACTACTCTAAATAAAATTAATATGCTTGGAGTAATTTTCGTATTTGCCTTAAAAATGGAATACAAGGAGATTACGGCACAAAATACGAAGGAATCATTGAATTTAGACTTTCGTGCTAATTTGAGCTCACTTTAGACTAAATGGGTCGTTTTTATTAACTTACGCTTCAAAACTCATTTTTTAGGGAAATATGAATAGATCTCGAAGATTAGTAGTATTATTACAAATAGCCCATTTTCGGATCTCCTTCTCCAATCTAAGTTTGGAATCTTGTACTTCTCATATAAAATCCAAGAAATGCTGGTAAGTTGAGTTTAAATTAGAGCTAAACATCTAAATTCAAAGGATATTTCGAATTTCCATATTTTCCTAGAGATATTATAACGAATGAATCGAAAATGGAGGATTTTTAGAATACTACTCTAAATAAAATTAATATGCTTGGAGTAAATTTCGTATTTGCCTTAAAAATGGAATACAAGGAGATTACGGCACAAAATACGAAGGAATCATTGAATTTAGACTTTTCGTGCTAATTTGAGCTCAATTTAGACTAAATGGGTCGTTTTTATTATCTTACGCTTCAAAACTCATTTTTTAGGGAAATATGAATAGATCTCGAAGATTAGTAGTATTATTTTGCATGAACTCTTGCATTTTTGATACTTCTTTATACGTTGTCTTGGAAAACTCAATATACTTACATTTCTTGGTTTTTGTAGTAGAAGTACAAGATTGTGAACTGAGATCAGAGATAGAGAGCTCAAAATGGACCATTTGGGTTAATTTATATCCGGAAATTTATTTTTCAAGGAAATACAAAAGGAACTCTAAGATTATTATTATTATTTTCTATAATATTTAATTAATCCTGCATTTTCAAGAAATGCAAGTATATTGAGTTTTCCAATACAACGTATTAAAGAAGTATGAAAAATGTAAAATTTCATGCAAAAAAATTCTATTTATCTTAGAGATCTATTCATATTTATCTAAAAAATGGCTTTTGGAGCGTAAGATAAAAAGAACGACCCATTTAGTCAATAGTTTAGGGTAAATTAAGCTCAAATTGGAACAAAAAGTCTAAATTCTATGATTTCTTCGTATATTGTATCGTAATCTCCTTGTAATCCATTTTTAAGGGAAATACGAAAATATCTCCAAGAATATTTGATTTATTAAGAGTAGTATTCTAAAAAATCCCCATTTTCGATTCTTTCGTTATAACATCACTAGGAAAATATGGAAATACGAAATAATCATTGAATTTAGCCGTTTGGCTCAAATTTAAATTTAACTTACTAGCATTTCTTGGATTTTATATGAGAAGTACAAGTTTCCAAACTTAGATTGGAGAATGAAATTCGAAAATTGGCTAATTGTAATAATTTACATCCGGAAACTAATTTTTCAGGAAAATACGGAAAGATCTCTGTAATTACAGGTCTAATTTTGTAAAATAATTTACGAAATAATAATTGAATTTAGATGTTTGGCTCTAATTTAAACTCCACTTACTAGCAATTCTTGGATTTTATGAGAAGTAAAAGATTCCAAACTTAGATTGGAGAATTAAAGCCGAAAATGGGCCATGTGTGATAATTTACATCCGGAAACTTATTTTTCAGGGAAATACGAAAAGATCTCTAAAACCACTGGAAATATCGATTGTGCAAGATTCTTAAATTTCTTATAAAACTAAACCAATAATCTCCGAGATAATATCGTATTTTCCTGAAAAATAAATATTGGGAAGTTGATTTACATAAATGGTCCATTTTTGATTTTCTGCCTATAATCTAAGTTCAGAATCTTGCACTTCTACTTCAAAATCCAAGAAATGTATGGAAAATAAGTTCAAATTAGAATCAAATACGTGAATTCAATGATTATTCCAATTCTGAGCTGTAATTGCTTTTGTTTTCCTAGAAAGATTATTACAGAAGTATCGAAAATGCAGAATTCTCAAATATTTTAGAAAATTAAAATAATTATCTTAAAGATCTTTCCGTATTTCCCTGAAAAATATGTCTCGGAATGGTAGTTACCACAAATGGCACTTTTTGACTTTCTGTCTATAATCTAAGTTCAGGATTTAGTACTTCTACTATGAAAACCAAGAATGGAGCTTAATTCTTTCGAAATAATCATAAAGCACCTAAATTCGATGATTTTTTCGTATTTCCTTATTTTAATGGAGAAGTTGTTATAACTTTTGTTATAAAAGAATCGAAAATGCAGGTTTTTTAATATGTTACCCTAAATAAAACTTGTTTTCTCGGAGATATATTCGTATTTCCCTTAAAAATGGATAAAAATGAGATTACAGCACAGAATACGAAGACATCATTGAATATAGACATTTTGTTCTAATTTGGATACAATTTACTTTAGATTAGAGATTGAAAGTCCAAAATAGGTCGTTTTTACTAACTTACGTTCTAAAACCCATTTCTCATTGAAATATGAATAGATCTCTAATATTGAGAGCATGATTTTGTATATTATTCAAAAGCCTTGCAGTTTTGATACTTCTTTATAAGTTCTCTTGGAAAATAAGGAAATTACAACTCTAAATACGGAAAAAATCATTGAATTTAAAGTTTTTGTTCTTATTTCGACTAAATTAGGTCGGATTTCTTGGTCTTTGTATTAGAACTTCAAGATTCTGAACTTAGATTGTAGACTAAATGACAAAAATGGGCCATTTGTATTAATTTACTTTCCGAAACCTATTTCGCAGAGGAATACGAGAAGATTTCTAAGATTATCTGTTTTATTTGGTATAATATTAAAAAATCCTGCCTTTTCGATATTTCGATAATAACTTTTTCTTCCTTTTCGATATTTCTATAATAACTTTTCTAGGAGAACAAAAGAATTACAGCACAAAAAACGAAATAATCACTAAATTTAGCAGTTTTGTGCTAATTTGGACTAAATTTACTTGCATTTCTTGGTTTTTGTGGAAGAAGAAGAGGGTTCTGAACTTTAGACTAAAGTCGGAAAGTCCAAAAAGGGCCGTTTGTGTCAATATCAATCCCGAAATTAACTATTCAAGGAAATACGAAACGATCTCTAATATTATTGGTATTATTTTGTATATTATTTAAATATTCTACATTTTCGATACTCCTATACCAGCTTTTCTAGAAAAACAAGATGATTAAATCACAAAATACGAAATAATCAGTGAAGTCATACATTTTGTTCTAATTGGAATCAATGTTCATGGATTTCTTGGATTTTGTAGGAGAACTACAAAACGTTATACATAGATTAGAGACTGAAAGTCAATAATGGGCCATTTTTATTGTTTTTTAAAAAAAATGTAACATGTTAATATCAGTTAGAATTCTAATTTAACTTTTGTGAATCGTAACATTGCATCCCTACTTAAACCGGGAGATGTAAAGTATTGTGCGAGATCTAATTTTATATGTTTAGCGACACATTTCAAAAATCTTCAAAGAAATCTGTAATATGAGAACATCAGGAAGTAAATAAATTTTTGTATAATCCATTAAAATTTGACATATTTAAGATTGCTGCGTTTTCGACACTTCTATTCTAACTTTCTTTGAAAGACAAGATATTTATATCACAAAATCCGAATTAATTAGTGAAATCACACATTTTGTTCTTATTTGAAATCAAATTACAGGATATCTTGCTTTTTGTAGTAAAAGTACAAGATTTTTAATAGAGATTAGAGATTGAAAGACAAAATTGGACCGTTTTTGTTAATTTACTTTTCAAAAACCATTTTTCGGGGAAATACGAAAAGATCTCGAAAATGATTTGTATTATTTTATGTAATATTTAAAAATTTTGTATTTTTAATCCTCCTGTTTTAACTTCACTAGGAAAACAACGAAATTACAACAAAAAAATAAGAAATAATCATTGAATTTAAAATTTGTATTCTTATCTCATCTTAAGTAGGCGACATTTCTTGGTTTCTGTATTAGAATAAAAAGATTCTTAACTTTGATTATAGACACAAAGGTAAAAATGGACCGTTTGTAATTATATACTTCAAGAAATGCATTATTTTGGGAGATTTTGGAAATCTCCAAAAATCCTAGTAGTCACTTGGCCACCTTGCGTGGGAAAAAAATTTCGACGTTCGGGACATAATAGAAAATTAAAACTTTCAATGGTTTTCGTCGTTGTGATGAAGAAATTTATTAGAAATTATAAAAATTAAACCCACAAACTAGAAGTACAATAAATTAAATAATTAAACAAATTAAACAAATTAAACGAATTAAACAAATTAAGCGAATTAAACAAATTAAATAAATTAAATAAATTAAATAAATTAAATAAATTAAATAAATTAAATAAATTAAATAACTTAAATAAATTAAATAACTTAAATAAATTAAATAACTTAAATAACTTAAATAAATTAAATAACTTAAATAAATTAAATAAATTAAATAAATTAAATAACTTAAATAACTTAAATTAATTAAATAACTTAAATTAATTAAATTAATTAAATTAATTAAATTAATTAAATTAATTAAATTAATTAAATTAATTAAATTAATTAAATTAATTAAATTAATTAAATTAATTAAATTAATTAAATTAATTAAATTAATTAAATTAATTAAATTAATTAAATTAATTAAATTAATTAAATTAATTAAATTAATTAAATTAATTAAATTAATTAAATTAATTAAATTAATTAAATTAATTAAATTAATTAAATTAATTAAATTAATTAAATTAATTAAATTAATTAAATTAATTAAATTAATTAAATTAATTAAATTAATTAAATTAATTAAATTAATTAAATTAATTAAATTAATTAAATTAATTAAATTAATTAAATTAATTAAATTAATTAAATTAATTAAATTAATTAAATTAATTAAATTAATTAAATTAATTAAATTAATTAAATTAATTAAATTAATTAAATTAATTAAATTAATTAAATTAATTAAATTAATTAAATTAATTAAATTAATTAAATTAATTAAATTAATTAAATCAATTAAATCAATTAAATCAATTAAATCAATTAAATCAATTAAATCAATTAAATCAATTAAATCAATTAAATCAATTAAATCAATTAAATTAATTAAATCAATTAAATCAATTAATCAATTAAATCAATTAAATCAATTAAATCAATTAAATCAATTAAATCAATTAAATCAATTAAATCAATTAAATCAATTAAATCAATTAAATCAATTAAATCAATTAAATCAATTAAATCAATTAAATCAATTAAATCAATTAAATCAATTAAATCAATTAAATCAATTAAATCAATTAAATCAATTAAATCAATTAAATCAATTAAATCAATTAAATCAATTAAATCAATTAAATCAATTAAATCAATTAAATCAATTAAATCAATTAAATCAATTAAATCAATTAAATCAATTAAATCAATTAAATCAATTAAATCAATTAAATCAATTAAATCAATTAAATCAATTAAATCAATTAAATCAATTAAATCAATTAAATCAATTAAATCAATTAAATCAATTAAATCAATTAATCAATTAAATCAATTAAATCAATTAAATCAATTAAATCAATTAAATCAATTAAATCAATTAATCAATTAAATCAATTAAATCAATTAATCAATTAAATCAATTAAATCAATTAAATCAATTAAATCAATTAAATCAATTAAATCAATTAAATCAATTAAATCAATTAAATCAATTAAATCAATTAAATCAATTAAATCAATTAAATCAATTAAATCAATTAAATCAATTAAATCAATTAAATCAATTAAATCAATTAAATCAATTAAATCAATTAAATCAATTAAATTAATTAAATAAATTAAATAAATTATATAAATTAAATAAATTAAATAAATTAAATAAATTAAATAAATTAAATAAATTAAATAAATTAAATAAATTAAATAAATTAAATAAATTAAATAAATTAAATAAATTAAATCAATTAAATAAATCAAATAAATTAAATGAATTAAATAAATCAAATAAATCAAATGAATGAAATAAATTAAATAAATCAAATGAATGAAATAAATTAAATAAATCAAATGAATGAAATCAATTAAATAAATCAAATGAATGAAATCAATTAAATAAATCAAATGATGAAATCAATTAAATAAATTAAATAAATCAAATGAATTAAATAAATTAAATAAATCAAATGAATTAAATAAATTAAATAAATCAAATGAATTAAATAAATTAAATAAATCAAATGAATTAAATAAATTAAATAAATCAAATGAATTAAATAAATTAAATAAATCAAATGAATTAAATAAATTAAATAAATCAAATGAATTAAATAAATTAAATAAATCAAATGAATTAAATAAATTAAATAAATCAAATGAATTAAATAAATTAAATAAATCAAATGAATTAAATAAATTATATAAATCAAATGAATTAAATAAATTATATAAATCAAATGAATTAAATAAATTAAATAAATCAAATGAATTAAATAAATTAAATAAATCAAATGAATTAAATAAATTAAATAAATCAAATGAATTAAATAAATTAAATAAATCAAATGAATTAAATAAATTAAATAAATCAAATGAATTAAATAAATTAAATAAATCAAATGAATTAAATAAATTAAATAAATCAAATGAATTAAATAAATTAAATAAATCAAATGAATTAAATAAATTAAATAAATCAAATGAACTAAATAAATTAAATAAATCAAATGAACTAAATAAATTAAATAAATCAAATGAACTAAATAAATTAAATAAATCAAATGAACTAAATAAATTAAATAAATCAAATGAACTAAATAAATTAAATAAATCAAATGAACTAAATAAATTAAATAAATCAAATGAACTAAATAAATTAAATAAATCAAATGAACTAAATAAATTAAATAAATCAAATGAACTAAATAAATTAAATAAATCAAATGAATTAAATAAATTAAATAAATCAAGTGAATTAAATAAATTAAATAAATCAAATGAATTAAATAAATTAAATAAATCAAATGAATTAAATAAATTAAATAAATCAAATAAATTAAATAAATTAAATAAATTAAATAAATTAAATAAATTAAACAAATTAAATAAATTAAATAAATCAAATAAATTAAATAAATTAAATAAATTAAAAAAATTAAATAAATTAAATAAATTAATAAATTAAACAAATTAATAAATTAAATAAATTAAATTAAATAAATTTATTTAATGTTTTTAATTTATTTAATTTATTTAAAATATTTAATTTATTTAACTTATTTAATTTATTTAATTTATTTAATTTGCTTAATTTATTTAATTTATTTAATTTATTTAATTTATTAAATTTATTTAATTTATTTAATTTATTAAATTTATTTAATTTATTTAATTTATTAAATTTATTTAATTTATTTAATTTATTAAATTTATTTAATTTATTTAATTTATTAAATTTATTAAATTTATTTAATTTATTAAATTTATTTAATTTATTAAATTTATTAAATTTATTTAATTTATTTAATTTATTTAATTTATTTAATTTATTAAATTTATTTAATTTATTAAATTTATTTAATTTATTTAATTTATTAAATTTATTTAATTTATTTAATTTATTAAATTTATTAAATTTATTTAATTTATTAAATTTATTTAATTTATTAAATTTATTAAATTTATTTAATTTATTTAATTTATTAAATTTATTTAATTTATTTAATTTATTAAATTTATTTAATTTATTTAATTTATTAAATTTATTTAATTTATTTAATTTATTAAATTTATTTAATTTATTTAATTTATTTAATTTATTTAATTTATTAAATTTATTTAATTTATTTAATTTATTTAATTTATTTAATTTATTTAATTTATTTAATTTATTTAATTTATTTAATTTATTTAATTTATTTAATTTATTTAATTTATTTAATTTACTTAACTTATTTAATTTATTTAATTTACTTAATTTACTTAATTTACTTAATTTACTTAATTTACTTATTTTACTTAATTTACTTAATTTACTTAATTTACTTAATTTACTTAATTTACTTAATTTACTTAATTTACTTAATTTAGTTAATTTAGTTAATTTACTTAATTTACTTAATTTACTTAATTTAGTTAATTTAGTTAATTTACTTAATTTACTTAATTTACTTAATTTACTTAATTTACTTAATTTAGTTAATTTAGTTAATTTAGTTAATTTACTTAATTTAGTTAATTTAGTTAATTTACTTAATTTAGTTAATTTATTTAATTTATTTAATTTATTTAATTTATTTAATTTATTTAATTTATTTAATTTATTTAATTTATTTAATTTATTTAATTTATTTAATTTATTTAATTTATTTAATTTATTTAATTTATTTAATTTATTTAATTTATTTAATTTATTTAATTTATTTAATTTATTTAATTTATTTAATTTATTTAATTTATTTAATTTATTTAATTTATTTAATTTATTTAATTTATTTAATTTATTTAATTTATTTAATTTATTTAATTTATTTAATTTATTTAATTTATTTAATTTATTTAATTTATTTAATTTATTTAATTTATTTAATTAATTTAATTAATTTAATTAATTTAATTAATTTAATTTATTTAATTTATTTAATTTATTTAATTTATTTAATTTATTTAATTTATTTAATTTATTTAATTTATTTAATTTATTTAATTTATTTAATTTATTTAATTTATTTAATTTATTTAATTTATTTAATTTATTTAATTTATTTAATTTATTTAATTTATTTAATTTATTTAATTTATTTAATTTATTTAATTTATTTAATTTATTTAATTTATTTAATTTATTTAATTTATTTAATTTATTTAATTTATTTAATTTATTTAATTTATTTAATTTATTTAATTTATTTAATTTATTTAATTTATTTAATTTATTTAATTTACTTATTTTTTCTCATTTATTTTATTTACTTGATTTATTTAATTTATTAAATTTATTTAAGATGTTGGAAGAATTGCCGTGTTTCTTGGCGCGCCGGTCGGAACCTACCTAGAGGACCCTCCATATCAATTCCTTGAATATTGAAAAATACCCGCCTCATTGGACACAGACATTAAACTAAATAAAGGATTAGAAGTTTTAGAAGGATATCTTTGTTAAAAACTGTACAGAAATATAATTTTTTTAATGGAAATATTATTCATCCATGGGATGGTACTATAGATAGCGAGTATCTACTGAAAATGAAGAATTTATAAATATCCTATGAAATTAAGAAAATAATCTCAGACATATTCTCGTTCTTCTCTGCATCAATCAGTTTTGTTGAGTAAATTAACAAAATTAGCCTAGTTTCGTCTTTCTGTGTCTAATCTAGTTCCAGAATCTAGTACTTTTCTTACAAAATCCAAGCCACCCCACACGCGGAGTTCCCGACCAGTAATTAATTTCATGTACTAGCTTTTTTATATCACCCTGTATAACAACAACTTGTTACACACATAACACACACTTACAGTTCCGCAATAAATCTAACAGACAATTTAGACCTTAATTTGATACACACATTGAATAATAATAACCATTATTTTTAAATTAATATATAGCCTGAGGGTGTTCTAGAAGTCAAATCTTACACTACTTTCGGAGAAAGTCAAAAATGTGCCGAGATTTACAAAACTTCCCAAAAAAGAACATTTCTTGAAGTATATTAATACAAACGGTCCATTTTTGACTTTCTGTCTATATTCTAAGAAATTCAATGATTATTTCTTTCTTATTGTTGCAATTTCTTTGTTTTCCTAGTAAATTTACAAGAGGAGTATCAAAAATTCATGACTTTTAAATATTATATGAAATAAAACTAAATAGATGTTGGAAAAATTGCCGTGTTTCTTGGCGCACCGGTCAGAACCTACGTAGAAGACCCTCCATATCAACCCGTTGGATATTGAATATCACCCGCCTCATTGGACACGGACATTAAACTAAATAAAGGATTGGACGTTTTTAGAAGGATATTTTTGTTAAAAACTGTACAGAAATGCAATTTTTTTAAATGGAAATATTATACATCCATGGGATGGGAATATAGATAGCGAATATCTACTGAAAATGAAGATCAGTTTTGGGGAGTAAATTAACAAAATTAGCCTATTTTCGTCTTTCCGTCTCTAATCTAATTCCAGAGTCTTGTACTTCTCTTACAAAACACAAGTAATGCAAATGAACTGAATCAAGATTTGAACAAAATTTTTGAATTCATAGAATATTTTCCATCTTGTACTGTAATTCCCTTGTTTTCCCAGAAAAGTTAGTAAGAAGTATTGATAATGCAGGATTCTTAATTATTTTGCAAAATTACACCAGGAATTTTAGAGATCTTTCCGTATTTCCCTGAAAAATAACTTTCCGGGTGTAAATTATTACAAATAGCCCATTTTCGGATCTCCTTCTCCAATCTAAGTTTGAAATCTTGTACTTCTCATATAAAATCCAAGAAATGCTGGTAAGTTGAGTTTAAATTAGAGCCAAACATCTAAATTCAAAGGATATTTCGAATTTCCATATTTTCCTAGAGATATTATAACGAATGAATCGAAAATGGAGGATTTTTAGAATACTACTCTAAATAAAATTAATATGCTTGGAGTAATTTTCGTATTTGCCTTAAAAATGGAATACAAGGAGATTACGGCACAAAATACGAAGGAATCATTGAATTTAGACTTTTCGTGCTAATTTGAGCTCACTTTAGACTAAATGGGTCGTTTTTATTAACTTACGCTTCAAAACTCATTTTTTAGGGAAATATGAATAGATCTCGAAGATTAGTAGTATTATTACAAATAGCCCATTTTCGGATCTCCTTCTCCAATCTAAGTTTGGAATCTTGTACTTCTCATATAAAATCCAAGAAATGCTGGTAAGTTGAGTTTAAATTAGAGCTAAACATCTAAATTCAAAGGATATTTCGAATTTCCATATTTTCCTAGAGATATTATAACGAATGAATCGAAAATGGAGGATTTTTAGAATACTACTCTAAATAAAATTAATATGCTTGGAGTAAATTTCGTATTTGCCTTAAAAATGGAATACAAGGAGATTACGGCACAAAATACGAAGGAATCATTGAATTTAGACTTTTCGTGCTAATTTGAGCTCAATTTAGACTAAATGGGTCGTTTTTATTATCTTACGCTTCAAAACTCATTTTTTAGGGAAATATGAATAGATCTCGAAGATTAGTAGTATTATTTTGCATGAACTCTTGCATTTTTGATACTTCTTTATACGTTGTCTTGGAAAACTCAATATACTTACATTTCTTGGTTTTTGTAGTAGAAGTACAAGATTGTGAACTGAGATCAGAGATAGAGAGCTCAAAATGGACCATTTGGGTTAATTTATATCCTGAAATTTATTTTTCAAGGAAATACAAAAGGAACTCTAAGATTATTATTATTATTTTCTATAATATTTAATTAATCCTGCATTTTCAAGAAATGCAAGTATATTAAGTTTTCCAATACAACGTATTAAAGAAGTATGAAAAATGTAAAATTTCATGCAAAAAAATTCTATTTATCTTAGAGATCTATTCATATTTATCTAAAAAATGGCTTTTGGAGCGTAAGATAAAAAGAACGACCCATTTAGTCAATAGTTTAGGGTAAATTAAGCTCAAATTGGAACAAAAAGTCTAAATTCTATGATTTCTTCGTATATTGTATCGTAATCTCCTTGTAATCCATTTTTAAGGGAAATACGAAAATATCTCCAAGAATATTTGATTTATTAAGAGTAGTATTCTAAAAAATCCCCATTTTCGATTCTTTCGTTATAACATCACTAGGAAAATATGGAAATACGAAATAATCATTGAATTTAGCCGTTTGGCTCAAATTTAAATTTAACTTACTAGCATTTCTTGGATTTTATATGAGAAGTACAAGTTTCCAAACTTAGATTGGAGAATGAAATTCGAAAATTGGCTAATTGTAATAATTTACATCCGGAAACTAATTTTTCAGGAAAATACGGAAAGATCTCTGTAATTACAGGTCTAATTTTGTAAAATAATTTACGAAATAATAATTGAATTTAGATGTTTGGCTCTAATTTAAACTCCACTTACTAGCAATTCTTGGATTTTTATGAGAAGTAAAAGATTCCAAACTTAGATTGGAGAATTAAAGCCGAAAATGGGCCATGTGTGATAATTTACATCCGGAAACTTATTTTTCAGGGAAATACGGAAAGATTTCTAAAACCACTGGAAATATCGATTGTGCAAGATTCTTAAATTTCTTATAAAACTAAACCAATAATCTCCGAGATAATATCGTATTTTCCTGAAAAATAAATATTGGGAAGTTGATTTACATAAATGGTCCATTTTTGATTTTCTGCCTATAATCTAAGTTCAGAATCTTGCACTTCTACTTCAAAATCCAAGAAATGTATGGAAAATAAGTTCAAATTAGAATCAAATACGTGAATTCAATGATTATTTCCAATTCTGAGCTGTAATTGCTTTTGTTTTCCTAGAAAGATTATTACAGAAGTATCGAAAATGCGGAATTCTCAAATATTTTAGAAAATTAAAATAATTATCTTAAGAATCTTTCCGTATTTCCCTGAAAAATATGTCTCGAATGGTAGTTACCACAAATGCACTTTTTGACTTTCTGTCTATAATCTAAGTTCAGGATTTAGTACTTCTACTATGAAAACCAAGAATGGAGCTTAATTCTTTCGAAATAATCATAAAGCACCTAAATTCGATGATTTTTTCGTATTTCCTTATTTTAATGGAGAAGTTGTTATAACTTTTGTTATAAAAGAATCGAAAATGCAGGTTTTTTAATATGTTACCCTAAATAAAACTTGTTTTCTCGGAGATATATTCGTATTTCCCTTAAAAATGGATAAAAATGAGATTACAGCACAGAATACGAAGACATCATTGAATATAGACATTTTGTTCTAATTTGGATACAATTTACTTTAGATTAGAGATTGAAAGTCCAAAATAGGTCGTTTTTACTAACTTACGTTCTAAAACCCATTTCTCATTGAAATATGAATAGATCTCTAATATTGAGAGCATGATTTTGTATATTATTCAAAAGCCTTGCAGTTTTGATACTTCTTTATAAGTTCTCTTGGAAAATAAGGAAATTACAACTCTAAATACGGAAAAAATCATTGAATTTAAAGTTTTTGTTCTTATTTCGACTAAATTAGGTCGGATTTCTTGGTCTTTGTATTAGAACTTCAAGATTCTGAACTTAGATTGTAGACTAAATGATAAAAATGGGCCATTTGTATTAATTTACTTCCGAAACCTATTTCGCAGAGGAATACGAGAAGATTTCTAAGATTATCTGTTTTATTTGGTATAATATTAAAAAATCCTGCCTTTTCGATATTTCGATAATAACTTTTTCTTCCTTTTCGATATTTCTATAATAACTTTTCTAGGAGAACAAAGAATTACAGCACAAAATACGAGATAATCACTAAATTTAGCAGTTTTTGTGCTAATTTGGACTAAATTTACTTGCATTTCTTGGTTTTTGTGGAAGAAGAAGAGGGTTCTGAACTTTAGACTAAAGTCGGAAAGTCCAAAAAGGGCAGTTTGTGTCAATATCAATCCCGAAATTAACTATTCAAGGAAATACGAAACGATCTCTAATATTATTGGTATTATTTTGTATATTATTTAAATATTCTACATTTTCGATACTCCTATACCAGCTTTTCTAGAAAAACAAGATGATTAAATCACAAAATACGAAATAATCAGTGAAGTCATACATTTTGTTCTAATTTGGAATCAATGTTCATGGATTTCTTGGATTTTGTAGGAGAACTACAAAACGTTATACATAGATTAGAGACTGAAAGTCAATAATGGGCCATTTTTATTGTTTTTTAAAAAAAATGTAACATGTTAATATCAGTTAGAATTCTAATTTAACTTTTGTGAATAGTAACATTGCATCCCTACTTAAACCGGGAGATGTAAAGTATTGTGCGAGATCTAATTTTATATGTTTAGCGACACATTTCAAAAATCTTCAAAGAAATCTGTTAATATGAGAACATCAGGAAGTAAATAAATTTTTGTATAATCCATTAAAATTTGACATATTTAAGATTGCTGCGTTTTCGACACTTCTATTCTAACTTTCTTTGAAAGACAAGATATTTATATCACAAAATCCGAATTAATCAGTGAAATCACACATTTTGTTCTTATTTGAAATCAAATTACAGGATATCTTGCTTTTTGTAGTAAAAGTACAAGATTTTTAATAGAGATTAGAGATTGAAAGACAAAATTGGACCGTTTTTGTTAATTTACTTTTCAAAAACCATTTTTCGGGGAAATACGAAAAGAATCTCGAAAATGATTTGTATTATTTTATGTAATATTTAAAAATTTTGTATTTTTAATCCTCCTGTTTTAACTTCACTAGGAAAACAACGAAATTACAACAAAAAAATAAGAAATAATCATTGAATTTAAAATTTGTATTCTTATTTCATCTTAAGTAGGCGACATTTCTTGGTTTCTGTATTAGAATAAAAAGATTCTTAACTTTGATTATAGACACAAAGTTAAAAATGGACCGTTTGTAATTATATACTTCAAGAAATGCATTATTTTGGGAGATTTTGGAAATCTCCAAAAATCCTAGTAGTCACTTGGCCACCTTGGGTGGGAAAAAAATTTCGACGTTCGGGACATAATAGAAAATTAAAACTTTCAACGGTTTTCGTCGTTGTGATGAAGAAATTTATTAGAAATTATAAAAATTAAACCCACAAACTAGAAGTACAATAAATTAAATAAATTAAACAAATTAAATAAATTAAACAAATTAAACAAATTAAACAAATTAAACAAATATAAAAAACAAATTAAACAAATAAACAAATTAAACAAATTAAACAAATTAACAAATACAACAAATTAAACAAATAAACAAATTAACAAATTAAACAAATAAACACAAATTAAACAAATTAAACAAATTAAACAAATTAAACAAATAAAACAAATTAAACAAATTAAACAAATTAAAACAATTAAACAAATTACACAAATTAAACAAATTAACAAACAAATTAAACAAATTAAACAAATTAAACAAATACAATTACACAACATTAAACAATAAACAAATTAAACAAATTAAACAAATTAAACAAATTAAACAAATTAAACAAATTAAACAAATTAAACACAACCAATAAACAAATTAAACAAATTAAACAAATTAAACACAAAATAAACAAATTAAACAAATTAAACAATTAAACAAATTAAACAAATTACAAAACAAATTAAACAAATTAAACAATTAAACAAATAAACAAATTAAACAAATTAAACAAATTAAACAAATTAAACAAATTAAACAAATAACAAATAAACAAATTAAACAAATTACACCAACATTAAACAAATTAAACAACATTAAACACAATTAAACAAATTAAACATAAAAATTAAACAAACTAAACAAATTAAACAAACCATAAACAAATTAAACAAATTAAACAAATTAACAAACACATTAAACAAATTAAACAAACTAAAACAAATTAAACAAATTAAACAAATTAAACAAATTAAACAAATACACAATACACAAATTAACCAAATTAAACAAATTAAACAAATTAAACAAATTAAACAAATTAAACAAATTAAACAAATTAAACAAATTAAACAAAATTAAACAAATTGAAACAAATTAAACAAATTAAACAAATTAAACAAATTAAACAAATTAAACAAATTAAACAAATTAAACAATTAAACAAATTAAACAAATTAAACAAATTAAACAAATTAAACAAATATTAAACAAATTAAACAAATTAAACAAATTAAACAAATTAAACAAATAAACAAATTAAACAAATTAAACAAATATTAAACAAATTAAACAAATTAAACAAATTAAACAAATTAAACAAATTAAACAAATTAAACAAATTAAACAAATTAACAAATTAAACAAATTAAACAAATTAAACAAATTAAACAAATTAAACAAATTAAACAAATTAAACAAATTAAAACAAATTAAACAAATTAAACAAATTAAACAAATTAAACAATTAAACAAATTAAACAAATTAAACAAATTAAACAAATTAAACAAATTAAACAAATTAACAAATAAAACAAATTAAACAAATTAAACAAATTAACAAATTAAACAAATTAAACAAATTAAACAAATTAAACAAATTAAACAAATTAAACAAATTAAACAATTAAACAAATTAAACAAATTAAACAAATAAACAAATTAAACAAATTAAACAAATTAAACAAATTAAACAATAAACAAATTAAACAAATTAAACAAATAAACAAATTAAACAAATTAAACAAATTAAACAAATTAAACAAATTAAACAAATTAAATTAAAACAAATTAAACAAATTAAACAAATTAAACAAATTAAACAAATTAAACAAATTAAACAAATTAAACAAATTAAACAAATTAACAAATTAAACAAATAAACAAATTAAACAAGTTAAACAAATTAAACAAATTAAACAAATTAAACAATTAAACAAATTAAACAAATTAAACAATTAAACAAATTAAACAAATTAAACAAATTAAACAATAAACAATTAAACAAATTAAACAAATAATACAAATTAAACCAAATTAAACAAATTAAACAAATTAAACAAATTAAACAAATTAAACAAATTAAACAAATTAAACAAATTAACAAATACAAACAAACAAATTAAACAATAAACAAATAAACAAATTAAACAAATTAAACAAATTAAACAATTAAACAAATTAAACAACAACAAATAAAACAAATTAAACAAATTAAACAACAAATTAAACAAATTAAACAAATTAAACAAATTAAACAAATTAAACAAATTAAACAAATTAAACAAATTAAAACAAATTAAACAAATTAAACAAATTAAACAAATTAAACAAATAAACAAATTAAACAAATTAAACAAATAATAAACAAATTAAACAAATTAAACAAATTAAAACAAATTAAACAAATTAAACAAATTAAACAAATTAAACAAATTAAACAAATTAAACAAATTAAACAAATTAAACAAATTAAACAAATTAAACAAATTAAACAAATTAAACAAATTAAACAAATTAAACAAATTAAACAAATTAAACAAATTAAACAAATTAAACAAATTAACAAATTAAACAAATTAAACAAATTAAACAAATTAAACAAATTAACAATAACAAATTAAACAAATTAAACAAATTAAACAAATTAAACAAATTAAACAAATTAAACAAATTAAACAATTAAACAAATTAAACAAATTAAACAATTAAACAAATTAAACAAATTAAACAAATTAAACAAATTAAACAAATTAAACAAATTAAACAAATTAAACAAATTAAACAAATTAAACAAATTAAACAAATTAAACAAATTAAACAAATTAAACAAATTAAACAAATTAAACAAATTAAACAAATTAAACAAATTAAACAAATTAAACAAATTAAACAAATTAAACAAATTAAACAAATTAAACAATTAAACAAATTAAATACAAATAAACAAATTAAACAAATTAAACAAATTAAACAAATTAAAACAAATTAAACAAATTAAACAAATTAAACCAATAACATTAACAACAATAAACAACTAAACAAATTAAACAAATAAACAAATTAAACAAATTAAACAAATTAAACAAATTAAACAAATTAACAAATTAAACAAATTAAACAAATAAAACACATTAAACAAATTAAACAAATTAAACAAATTAAACAAATAAACAAATTAAACAAATTAAACAAATTAAACAAATTAAACAAAATAAACAATTAAACAAATTAAACAAATCAACAAATTAAACAAATTAAACAAATTAAACAAATTAAACAAATAAACAAATAAACAAATTAAACAAATTAAACAAATTAAACAAATTAAACAAATTAAACAAATTAAACAAATTAAACAAATTAAACAAATTAAACAAATTAAACAAATTAAACAAATTAAACCAATTAAACAAATTAAACCAATTAAACCAATTAAACCAATTAAACCAATGTAAAAACAAATTAATACAAAATTAAACAAATTAAACAAATTAAACAATTAAACAAATTAAACCAATTAAACAATAACCAATTAACCAATTAAACCATTAAACAAATTAAACAAATTAAACAAATTAAACAAATTAAACAAATTAAACCAAATTAAACAAATTAAACAAATATTAAACCAAATTAAAACAACAAAACCAATAAACAAATTAAACAAATTAAACAAATTAAACAAATTAAACAAATTAAACAAATTAAACAAATTAAACAAATTAAACAAATAAACAAATTAAACAAATTAAACAAATTAAACAAATTAAACAAATAAACAAATTAAACAAATTAAACAAATTAAACAAATTAAACAAATTAAACAAATAAACAAATTAAACAAATTAAACAAATTAAACAAATTAAACAAATTAAACAAATTAAACAAATTAAACAAATTAAACAAATTAAACAAATTAAACAAATTAAACAAATTAAACAAATTAAACCAAATTAAACAAATTAAACAAATTAAACAAATTAAACAAATTAAACAAATTAAACAAATTAAACAAATTAAACAAATTAAACAAATTAAACAAATTAAACAAATTAAACAAATTAAACAAATTAAACAAATTAAACAAATTAAACAAATTAAACAAATTAAACAAATTAAACAAATTAAACAAATATTAAACAAATTAAACAAATTAAACAAATTAAACAAATTAAACAAATTAAACAAATTAAACAAATTAAACAAATTAAACAAATTAAACAAATTAAACAAATTAAACAAATTAAACAATTAAACAAATTAAACAAATTAAACAAATTAAACAAATTAAACAAATTAAACAAATTAAACAAATTAAACAATAAACAAATAAACAAATTAAACAAATTAAACAAATTAAACAAATTAAACAAATTAAACAAATTAAAACAAATTAAACAAATTAAACAAATTAAACAAATTAAACAAATTAAACAAATTAAACAAATTAAACAAATTAAACAAATTAAACAAATTAAACAAATTAAACAAATTAAACAAATTAAACAAATTTAACAAATTAAACAAATTTAACAAATTAAACAAATTTAACAAATTTAACAAATTAAACAAATTAACAAATTAAACAAATTTAACAAATTTAACAAATTAAACAAATTTAACAAATTAAACAAATTAAACAAATTAACAAATTAAACAAATTTAACAAATTAAACAAATTAAACAAATTTAACAAATTAAACAAATTAAACAAATTTAACAAATTAAACAAATTAACAAATTAAACAAATTAAACAAATTAAACAAATTAAACAAATTAAACAAATTAAACAAATTAAACAAATTAAACAAATTAAACAAATTAAACAAATTAAACAAATTAAAGAAAATTAAACAAATTAAAGAAATTAAAGAAATTAAATAAATTAAATAAATTAAATAAATTAAATAAATTAATAAATTAAATAAATTAAATAAATTAAATAAATTAAATAAATTAAATAAATTAAATAAATTAAATAAATTAAATAAATTAAATAAATTAAATAAATTAAATAAATTAAATAAATTAAATAAATTAAATAAATTAAATAAATTAAATAAATTAAATAAATTAAATAAATTAAATAAATTAAATAAATTAAATAAATTAAATAAATTAAATAAATTAAATAAATTAAATAAATTAAATAAATTAAATAAATTAAATAAATTAAATAAATTAAATAAATTAAATAAATTAAATAAATTAAATAAATTAAATAAATTAAATAAATTAAATAAATTAAATAAATTAAATAAATTAATAAATTAAATAAATTAAATAAATTAAATAAATTAAATAAATTAAATAAATTAAATAAATTAAATAAATTAAAATAAATTAAATAAATTAAATAAATTAAATAAATTAAATAAATTAAATAAATTAAATAAATTAAATAAATTAAATAAATTAAATAAATTAAATAAATTAAATAAATTAAATAAATTAAATAAATTAAATAAATTAAATAAATTAAATAAATTAAATAAATTAAATAAATTAAATAAATTAAATAAATTAAATAAATTAAATAAATTAAATAAATTAAATAAATTAAATAAATTAAATAAATTAAATAAATTAAATAAATTAAATAAAATTAAACAAATTAAACCAATTAAACAAATTAAACAAATTAAACAAATTAAATAAATTAAACAAATTAAAGAAATTAAATAAATTAAACAAATTAAAGAAATTAAATAAATTAAATAAATTAAATAAATTAAATAAATTAAATAAATTAAATAAATTAAATAAATTAAATAAATTAAATAAATTAAATAAATTAAATAAATTAAATAAATTAAATAAATTAAATAAATTAAATAACTTAAATAACTTAAATAAATTAAATAACTTAAATAACTTAAATAACTTAAATAAATTAAATTAATTAAATTAATTAAATTAATTAAATTAATTAAATTAATTAAATTAATTAAATTAATTAAATTAATTAAATTAATTAAATTAATTAAATTAATTAAATTAATTAAATTAATTAAATTAATTAAATTAATTAAATTAATTAAATTAATTAAATTAATTAAATTAATTAAATTAATTAAATTAATTAAATTAATTAAATTAATTAAATTAATTAAATTAATTAAATTAATTAAATTAATTAAATTAATTAAATTAATTAAATTAATTAAATTAATTAAATTAATTAAATTAATTAAATTAATTAAATTAATTAAATTAATTAAATTAATTAAATTAATTAAATTAATTAAATTAATTAAATTAATTAAATTAATTAAATTAATTAAATTAATTAAATTAATTAAATTAATTAAATTAATTAAATTAATTAAATTAATTAAATTAATTAAATTAATTAAATTAATTAAATTAATTAAATTAATTAAATTAATTAAATTAATTAAATTAATTAAATTAATTAAATTAATTAAATTAATTAAATTAATTAAATAAATTAAATAAATTAAATAAATTAAATAAATTAAATAAATTAAATAAATTAAATAAATTAAATAAATTAAATAAATTAAATAAATTAAATAAATTAAATAAATTAAATAAATTAAATAAATTAAATAAATTAAATAAATTAAATAAATTAAATAAATTAAATAAATTAAATAAATTAAATAAATTAAATAAATTAAATAAATTAAATAAATTAAATAAATTAAATAAATTAAATAAATTAAATAAATTAAATAAATTAAATAAATTAAATAAATTAAATAAATTAAATAAATTAAATAAATTAAATAAATTAAATAAATTAAATAAATTAAATAAATTAAATAAATTAAATAAATTAAATAATTAAATAAATTAAATAAATTAAATAAATTAAATAAATTAAATAAATTAAATAAATTAAATAAATTAAATAAATTAAATAAATTAAATAAATTAAATAAATTAAATAAATTAAATAAATTAAATAAATTAAATAAATTAAATAAATTAAATAAATTAAATAAATTAAATAAATTAAATAAATTAAATAAATTAAATAAATTAAATAAATTAAATAAATTAAATAAATTAAATAAATTAAATAAATTAAATAAATTAAATAAATTAAATCAATTAAATAAATCAAATAAATTAAATGAATTAAATAAATCAAATAAATTAAATGAATTAAATAAATCAAATAAATCAAATGAATTAAATAAATTAAATAAATCAAATGAATTAAATAAATTAAATAAATCAAATGAATGAAATCAATTAAATAAATTAAATAAATCAAATGAATTAAATAAATTAAATAAATCAAATGAATTAAATAAATTAAATAAATCAAATGAATTAAATAAATTAAATAAATCAAATGAATTAAATAAATTAAATAAATCAAATGAATTAAATAAATTAAATAAATCAAATGAATTAAATAAATCAAATGAATTAAATAAATTAAATAAATCAAATGAATTAAATAAATTAAATAAATTAAATAAAACAAATGAATTAAAAAAATTAAATAAATCAAATGAATTAAAAAAATTAAATAAATCAAATGAATTCAATAAATTAAATAAATCAAATGAATTCAATAAATTAAATAAATCAAATGAATTCAATAAATTAAATAAATCAAATGAATTCAATAAATTAAATAAATCAAATGAATTCAATAAATTAAATAAATCAAATGAATTCAATAAATTAAATAAATCAAATGAATTAAATAAATTAAATAAATCAAATGAATTAAATAAATTAAATAAATCAAATGAATTAAATAAATTAAATAAATCAAATGAATTAAATAAATTAAATAAATCAAATGAATTAAATAAATTAAATAAATCAAATGAATTAAATAAATTAAATAAATCAAATCAATTAAATAAATTAAATAAATCAAATCAATTAAATAAATTAAATAAATCAAATCAATTAAATAAATTAAATAAATCAAATCAATTAAATAAATTAAATAAATCAAATGAATTAAATAAATTAAATAAATCAAATGAATTAAATAAATTAAATAAATCAAATGAATTAAATAAATTAAATAAATCAAATGAATTAAATAAATTAAATAAATCAAATGAACTAAATAAATTAAATAAATCAAATGAACTAAATAAATTAAATAAATCAAATGAACTAAATAAATTAAATAAATCAAATGAACTAAATAAATTAAATAAATCAAATGAACTAAATAAATAAATAAATCAAATGAACTAAATAAATTAAATAAATTAAATAAATTAAATAAATTAAATAAATTAAATAAATTAAATAAATTAAATAAATTAAATAAATTAAATAAATTAAATAAATTAAATAAATTAAATAAATTAAATAAATTAAATAAATTAAATAAATTAAATAAATTAAATAAACTAAATAAATTAAATAAATTAAACAAATTAAATAAATTAAATAAATTAAACAAATTAAACAAATTAAATAAATTAAACAAATTAAACAAATTAAACAAATTAAATAAATTAAACAAATTAAATAAATTAAACAAATTAAATAAATTAAATAACTTAAATAAATTAAATAACTTAAATAACTTAAATAAATTAAATAACTTAAATAACTTAAATAAATTAAATTAATTAAATAACTTAAATAAATTAAATTAATTAAATTAATTAAATAAATTAAATTAATTAAATTAATTAAATTAATTAAATTAATTAAATTAATTAAATTAATTAAATTAATTAAATTAATTAAATTAATTAAATTAATTAAATTAATTAAATTAATTAAATTAATTAAATTAATTAAATTAATTAAATTAATTAAATTAATTAAATTAATTAAATTAATTAAATTAATTAAATTAATTAAATTAATTAAATTAATTAAATTAATTAAATTAATTAAATTAATTAAATTAATTAAATTAATTAAATTAATTAAATTAATTAAATTAATTAAATGAATTAAATTAATTAAATTAATTAAATTAATTAAATGAATTAAATTAATTAAATTAATTAAATTAATTAAATTAATTAAATTAATTAAATTAATTAAATTAATTAAATTAATTAAATTAATTAAATTAATTAAATTAATTAAATTAATTAAATTAATTAAATTAATTAAATTAATTAAATTAATTAAATTAATTAAATTAATTAAATTAATTAAATTAATTAAATTAATTAAATTAATTAAATTAATTAAATTAATTAAATTAATTAAATTAATTAAATTAATTAAATAAATTAAATTAATTAAATTAATTAAATAAATTAAATAAATTAAATAAATTAAATAAATTAAATAAATTAAATAAATTAAATAAATTAAATAAATTAAATAAATTAAATAAATTAAATAAATTAAATAAATTAAATAAATTAAATAAATTAAATAAATTAAATAAATTAAATAAATTAAATAAATTAAATAAATTAAATAAATTAAATAAATTAAATAAATTAAATAAATTAAATAAATTAAATAAATTAAATAAATTAAATAAATTAAATAAATTAAATAAATTAAATAAATTAAATAAATTAAATAAATTAAATAAATTAAATAAATTAAATAAATTAAATAAATTAAATAAATTAAATAAATTAAATAAATTAAATAAATTAAATAAATTAAATAAATTAAATAAATTAAATAAATTAAATAAATTAAATAAATTAAATAAATTAAATAAATTAAATAAATTAAATAAATTAAATAAATTAAATAAATTAAATAAATTAAATAAATTAAATAAATTAAATAAATTAAATAAATTAAATAAATTAAATAAATTAAATAAATTAAATAAATTAAATATATTAAATAAATTAAATAAATTAAATAAATTAAATAAATTAAATAAATTAAATAAATTAAATAAATTAAATAAATTAAATAAATTAAATAAATTAAATAAATTAAATAAATTAAATAAATTAAATAAATTAAATAAATTAAATAAATTAAATAAATTAAATAAATTAAATAAATTAAATAAATTAAATAAATTAAATAAATTAAATAAATTAAATCAATTAAATAAATTAAATAAATTAAATCAATTAAATAAATCAAATAAATTAAATCAATTAAATAAATCAAATAAATTAAATGAATTAAATAAATCAAATAAATTAAATGAATTAAATAAATCAAATAAATCAAATGAATTAAATAAATCAAATAAATCAAATGAATTAAATAAATTAAATAAATCAAATGAATTAAATAAATTAAATAAATCAAATGAATGAAATAAATTAAATAAATCAAATGAATGAAATCAATTAAATAAATTAAATAAATCAAATGAATTAAATAAATTAAATAAATCAAATGAATTAAATAAATTAAATAAATCAAATGAATTAAATAAATTAAATAAATCAAATGAATTAAATAAATTAAATAAATCAAATGAATTAAATAAATTAAATAAATCAAATGAATTAAATAAATTAAATAAATCAAATGAATTAAATAAATTAAATAAATCAAATGAATTAAATAAATTAAATAAATCAAATGAATTAAATAAATTAAATAAATCAAATGAATTAAATAAATTAAATAAATTAAATAAAACAAATGAATTAAATAAATTAAATAAATCAAATGAATTAAATAAATTAAATAAATCAAATGAATTCAATAAATTAAATAAATCAAATGAATTCAATAAATTAAATAAATCAAATGAATTCAATAAATTAAATAAATCAAATGAATTCAATAAATTAAATAAATCAAATGAATTAAATAAATTAAATAAATCAAATGAATTAAATAAATTAAATAAATCAAATGAATTAAATAAATTAAATAAATCAAATGAATTAAATAAATTAAATAAATCAAATGAATTAAATAAATTAAATAAATCAAATGAATTAAATAAATTAAATAAATCAAATGAATTAAATAAATTAAATAAATCAAATGAATTAAATAAATTAAATAAATCAAATGAATTAAATAAATTAAATAAATCAAATGAATTAAATAAATTAAATAAATCAAATGAATTAAATAAATTAAATAAATCAAACGAATTAAATAAATTAAATAAATCAAATGAATTAAATAAATTAAATAAATCAAATGAACTAAATAAATTAAATAAATCAAATGAACTAAATAAATTAAATAAATCAAATGAACTAAATAAATTAAATAAATCAAATGAACTAAATAAATTAAATAAATCAAATGAACTAAATAAATTAAATAAATCAAATGAACTAAATAAATTAAATAAATCAAATGAACTAAATAAATTAAATAAATCAAATGAACTAAATAAATTAAATAAATCAAATGAATTAAATAAATTAAATAAATCAAATGAATTAAATAAATTAAATAAATCAAATGAATTAAATAAATTAAATAAATCAAATGAATTAAATAAATTAAATAAATCAAATGAATTAAATAAATTAAATAAATCAAATGAATTAGATAAATTAAATAAATCAAATGAATTAGATAAATTAAATAAATTAAATAAATTAAATAAATTAAATAAATTAAATAAATTAAATAAATTAAATAAATTAAATAAATTAAATAAATTAAATAAATTAAATAAATTAAACAAATTAAATAAATTAAATAAATTAAATAAATCAAATAAATTAAAAAAATTAAATAAATTAAATAAATTAATAAATTAAACAAATTAATAAATTAAATAAATTAAATTAAATAAATTTATTTAATGTTTTTAATTTATTTAATTTATTTTAAATATTTAATAAATTTAACTTATTTAATTTATTTAATTTATTTAATTTGTTTAATTTATTTAATTTATTTAATTTATTTAATTGATTTAATTTATTTAATTTATTTAATTTATTTAATTTATTAAATTTATTAAATTTATTTAATTTATTTAATTTATTAAATTTATTTAATTTATTTAATTTATTTAATTTATTTAATTTATTAAATTTATTTAATTTATTTAATTTATTAAAATTATTAAATTTATTTAATTTATTTAATTTATTAAATTTATTTAATTTATTTAATTTATTAAATTTATTTAATTTATTAAATTTATTTAATTTATTAAATTTATTTAATTTATTTAATTTATGAAATTTATTTAATTTATTTAATTTATTTAATTTATTAAATTTATTTAATTTATTTAATTTATTAAATTTATTAAATTTATTTAATTTATTAAATTTATTTAATTTATTAAATTTATTTAATTTATTTAATTTATTAAATTTATTTAATTTATTTAATTTATTAAATTTATTTAATTTATTAAATTTATTTAATTTATTAAATTTATTTAATTTATTAAATTTATTTAATTTATTTAATTTATTTAATTTATTAAATTTATTTAATTTATTTAATTTATTAAATTTATTTAATTTATTAAATTTATTTAATTTATTAAATTTATTTAATTTATTTAATTTATTAAATTTATTTAATTTATTTAATTTATTTAATTTATTTAATTTATTAAATTTATTTAATTTATTTAATTTATTTAATTTATTAAATTTATTTAATTTATTTAATTTATTAAATTTATTTAATTTATTTAATTTATTAAATTTATTTAATTTATTTAATTTATTTAATTTATTTAATTTATTTAATTTGTTTAATTTATTTAATTTATTTAATTTATTTAATTGATTTAATTTATTTAATTTATTTAATTTATTTAATTTATTAAATTTATTAAATTTATTTAATTTATTTAATTTATTAAATTTATTTAATTTATTTAATTTATTTAATTTATTTAATTTATTAAATTTATTTAATTTATTTAATTTATTAAAATTATTAAATTTATTTAATTTATTTAATTTATTAAATTTATTTAATTTATTTAATTTATTAAATTTATTTAATTTATTAAATTTATTTAATTTATTAAATTTATTTAATTTATTTAATTTATTAAATTTATTTAATTTATTTAATTTATTTAATTTATTTAATTTATTAAATTTATTTAATTTATTTAATTTATTTAATTTATTAAATTTATTTAATTTATTTAATTTATTAAATTTATTTAATTTATTTAATTTATTAAATTTATTTAATTTATTTAATTTATTTAATTTATTTAATTTATTTAATTTATTAAATTTATTTAATTTATTAAATTTATTTAATTTATTTAATTTATTAAATTTATTTAATTTATTTAATTTATTAAATTTATTTAATTTATTTAATTTATTAAATTTATTTAATTTATTAAATTTATTTAATTTATTAAATTTATTAAATTTATTAAATTTATTTAATTTATTAAATTTATTTAATTTATTAAATTTATTAAATTTATTTAATTTATTAAATTTATTTAATTTATTAAATTTATTTAATTTATTTAATTTATTAAATTTATTTAATTTATTTAATTTATTTAATTTATTTAATTTATTTAATTTATTTAATTTATTTAATTTATTTAATTTATTTAATTTATTTAATTTATTTAATTTATTTAATTTATTTAATTTATTTAATTTATTTAATTTATTTAATTTATTTAATTTATTTAATTTATTTAATTTATTTAATTTATTTAATTTATTTAATTTATTTAATTTATTTAATTTATTTAATTTATTTAATTTATTTAATTTATTTAATTTATTTAATTTATTTAATTTATTTAATTTATTTAATTTATTTAATTTATTTAATTTATTTAATTTATTTAATTTATTTAATTTATTTAATTTATTTAATTTATTTAATTTATTTAATTTATTTAATTTATTTAATTTATTTAATTTATTTAATTTATTTAATTTATTTAATTTATTTAATTTATTTAATTTATTTAATTTATTTAATTTATTTAATTTATTTAATTTATTTAATTAATTTAATTAATTTAATTAATTTAATTAATTTAATAAATTTAATTAATTTAATTAATTTAATTTATTTAATTTATTTAATTTATTTAATTTATTTAATTTATTTAATTTATTTAATTTATTTAATTTATTTAATTTATTTAATTTATTTAATTTATTTAATTTATTTAATTTATTTAATTTATTTAATTTATTTAATTTATTTAATTTATTTAATTTATTTAATTTATTTAATTTATTTAATTTATTTAATTTATTTAATTTATTTAATTTATTTAATTTATTTAATTTATTTAATTTATTTAATTTATTTAATTTATTTAATTTATTTAATTTATTTAATTTATTTAATTTATTTAATTTATTTAATTTATTTAATTTATTTAATTTATTTAATTTATTTAATTTATTTAATTTATTTAATTTATTTAATTTATTTAATTTATTTAATTTATTTAATTTATTTAATTTATTTAATTTATTTAATTTATTTAATTTATTTAATTTATTTAATTTATTTAATTTATTTAATTTATTTAATTTATTTAATTTATTTAATTTATTTAATTTATTTAATTTATTTAATTTATTTAATTTATTTAATTTATTTAATTTATTTAATTTATTTAATTTATTTAATTTATTTAATTTATTTAATTTATTTAATTTATTTAATTTATTTAATTTATTTAATTTATTTAATTTATTTAATTTATTTAATTTATTTAATTTATATAATTTATTTAATTTATTTAATTTATATAATTTATTTAATTTACTTATTTTTTCTCATTTATTTTATTTACTTGATTTATTTAATTTATTAAATTTATTTAAGATGTTGGAAGAATTGCCGTGTTTCTTGGCGCGCCGGTCGGAACCTACCTAGAGGACCCTCCATATCAATTCCTTGAATATTGAAAAATACCCGCCTCATTGGACACAGACATTAAACTAAATAAAGGATTAGAAGTTTTTAGAAGGATATCTTTGTTAAAAACTGTACAGAAATATAATTTTTTTTAAATGGAAATATTATTCATCCATGGGATGGTAATATAGATAGCGAGTATCTACTGAAAATGAAGAATTTATAAATATCCTATGAAATTAAGAAAATAATCTTAGACATATTCTCGTTCTTCTCTGCATCAATCAGTTTTGTTGAGTAAATTAACAAAATTAGCCTAGTTTCGTCTTTCTGTGTCTAATCTAGTTCCAGAATCTAGTACTTTTCTTACAAAATCCAAGCCACCCCACACGCGGAGTTCCCGACCAGTAATTAATTTCATGTACTAGCTTTTTTATATCACCCTGTATAACAACAACTTGTTACACACATAACACACACTTACAGTTCCGCAATAAATCTAACTGACAATTTAGACCTTAATTTGATACACACATTGAATAATAATTACCATTATTTTTAAATTAATATATAGCCTGAGGGTGTTCTAGAAGTCAAATCTTACACTACTTTCGGAGAAAGTCAAAAATGTGCCGAGATTTACAAAACTTCCCAAAAAAGAACATTTCTTGAAGTATATTAATACAAACGGTCTATTTTTGACTTTCTGTCTATATTCTAAGATCAGACACTTGTAATTCTAATATTAAAACCAAGAAGGGCCACATAGTTTAGAAGAAATACGAACAGAAATTTTAAATTCAATGATTATTTCTTTCTTATTGTTGCAATTTCTTTGTTTTCCTAGTAAATTTACAAGAGGAGTATCAAAAATTCATGACTTTTAAATATTATATGAAATAAAACTAAATAGATGTTGGAAAAATTGCCGTGTTTCTTGGCGCACCGGTCAGAACCTACGTAGAAGACCCTCCATATCAACCCGTTGGATATTGAATATCACCCGCCTCATTGGACACGGACATTAAACTAAATAAAGGATTGGACGTTTTTAGAAGGATATTTTTGTTAAAAACTGTACAGAAATGCAATTTTTTTAAATGGAAATATTATACATCCATGGGATGGGAATATAGATAGCGAATATCTACTGAAAATGAAGATCAGTTTTGGGGAGTAAATTAACAAAATTAGCCTATTTTCGTCTTTCCGTCTCTAATCTAATTCCAGAGTCTTGTACTTCTCTTACAAAACACAAGTAATGCAAATGAACTGAATCAAGATTTGAACAAAATTTTTGAATTCATAGAATATTTTCCATCTTGTACTGTAATTCCCTTGTTTTCCCAGAAAAGTTAGTAAGAAGTATTGATAATGCAGGATTCTTAATTATTTTGCAAAATTACACCAGGAATTTTAGAGATCTTTCCGTATTTCCCTGAAAAATAACTTTCCGGGTGTAAATTATTACAAATAGCCCATTTTCGGATCTCCTTCTCCAATCTAAGTTTGAAATCTTGTACTTCTCATATAAAATCCAAGAAATGCTGGTAAGTTGAGTTTAAATTAGAGCCAAACATCTAAATTCAAAGGATATTTCGAATTTCCATATTTTCCTAGAGATATTATAACGAATGAATCGAAAATGGAGGATTTTTAGAATACTACTCTAAATAAAATTAATATGCTTGGAGTAATTTTCGTATTTGCCTTAAAAATGGAATACAAGGAGATTACGGCACAAAATACGAAGGAATCATTGAATTTAGACTTTTCGTGCTAATTTGAGCTCACTTTAGACTAAATGGGTCGTTTTTATTAACTTACGCTTCAAAACTCATTTTTTAGGGAAATATGAATAGATCTCGAAGATTAGTAGTATTATTACAAATAGCCCATTTTCGGATCTCCTTCTCCAATCTAAGTTTGGAATCTTGTACTTCTCATATAAAATCCAAGAAATGCTGGTAAGTTGAGTTTAAATTAGAGCTAAACATCTAAATTCAAAGGATATTTCGAATTTCCATATTTTCCTAGAGATATTATAACGAATGAATCGAAAATGGAGGATTTTTAGAATACTACTCTAAATAAAATTAATATGCTTGGAGTAAATTTCGTATTTGCCTTAAAAATGGAATACAAGGAGATTACGGCACAAAATACGAAGGAATCATTGAATTTAGACTTTTCGTGCTAATTTGAGCTCAATTTAGACTAAATGGGTCGTTTTTATTATCTTACGCTTCAAAACTCATTTTTTAGGGAAATATGAATAGATCTCGAAGATTAGTAGTATTATTTTGCATGAACTCTTGCATTTTTGATACTTCTTTATACGTTGTCTTGGAAAACTCAATATACTTACATTTCTTGGTTTTTGTAGTAGAAGTACAAGATTGTGAACTGAGATCAGAGATAGAGAGCTCAAAATGGACCATTTGGGTTAATTTATATCCTGAAATTTATTTTTCAAGGAAATACAAAAGGAACTCTAAGATTATTATTATTATTTTCTATAATATTTAATTAATCCTGCATTTTCAAGAAATGCAAGTATATTGAGTTTTCCAATACAACGTATTAAAGAAGTATGAAAAATGTAAAATTTCATGCAAAAAAATTCTATTTATCTTAGAGATCTATTCATATTTATCTAAAAAATGGCTTTTGGAGCGTAAGATAAAAAGAACGACCCATTTAGTCAATAGTTTAGGGTAAATTAAGCTCAAATTGGAACAAAAAGTCTAAATTCTATGATTTCTTCGTATATTGTATCGTAATCTCCTTGTAATCCATTTTTAAGGGAAATACGAAAATATCTCCAAGAATATTTGATTTATTAAGAGTAGTATTCTAAAAAATCCCCATTTTCGATTCTTTCGTTATAACATCACTAGGAAAATATGGAAATACGAAATAATCATTGAATTTAGCCGTTTGGCTCAAATTTAAATTTAACTTACTAGCATTTCTTGGATTTTATATGAGAAGTACAAGTTTCCAAACTTAGATTGGAGAATGAAATTCGAAAATTGGCTAATTGTAATAATTTACATCCGGAAACTAATTTTTCAGGAAAATACGGAAATATCTCTGTAATTACAGGTCTAATTTTGTAAAATAATTTACGAAATAATAATTGAATTTAGATGTTTGGCTCTAATTTAAACTCCACTTACTAGCAATTCTTGGATTTTTATGAGAAGTAAAAGATTCCAAACTTAGATTGGAGAATTAAAGCCGAAAATGGGCCATGTGTGATAATTTACATCCGGAAACTTATTTTTCAGGGAAATACGGAAAGATCTCTAAAACCACTGGAAATATCGATTGTGCAAGATTCTTAAATTTCTTATAAAACTAAACCAATAATCTCCGAGATAATATCGTATTTTCCTGAAAAATAAATATTGGGAAGTTGATTTACATAAATGGTCCATTTTTGATTTTCTGCCTATAATCTAAGTTCAGAATCTTGCACTTCTACTTCAAAATCCAAGAAATGTATGGAAAATAAGTTCAAATTAGAATCAAATACGTGAATTCAATGATTATTTCCAATTCTGAGCTGTAATTGCTTTTGTTTTCCTAGAAAGATTATTACAGAAGTATCGAAAATGCAGAATTCTCAAATATTTTAGAAAATTAAAATAATTATCTTAAAGATCTTTCCGTATTTCCCTGAAAAATATGTCTCGGAATGGTAGTTACCACAAATGGCACTTTTTGACTTTCTGTCTATAATCTAAGTTCAGGATTTAGTACTTCTACTATGAAAACCAAGAATGGAGCTTAATTCTTTCGAAATAATCATAAAGCACCTAAATTCGATGATTTTTTCGTATTTCCTTATTTTAATGGAGAAGTTGTTATAACTTTTGTTATAAAAGAATCGAAAATGCAGGTTTTTTAATATGTTACCCTAAATAAAACTTGTTTTCTCGGAGATATATTCGTATTTCCCTTAAAAATGGATAAAAATGAGATTACAGCACAGAATACGAAGACATCATTGAATATAGACATTTTGTTCTAATTTGGATACAATTTACTTTAGATTAGAGATTGAAAGTCCAAAATAGGTCGTTTTTACTAACTTACGTTCTAAAACCCATTTCTCATTGAAATATGAATAGATCTCTAATATTGAGAGCATGATTTTGTATATTATTCAAAAGCCTTGCAGTTTTGATACTTCTTTATAAGTTCTCTTGGAAAATAAGGAAATTACAACTCTAAATACGGAAAAAATCATTGAATTTAAAGTTTTTGTTCTTATTTCGACTAAATTAGGTCGGATTTCTTGGTCTTTGTATTAGAACTTCAAGATTCTGAACTTAGATTGTAGACTAAATGACAAAAATGGGCCATTTGTATTAATTTACTTTCCGAAACCTATTTCGCAGAGGAATACGAGAAGATTTCTAAGATTATCTGTTTTATTTGGTATAATATTAAAAATCCTGCCTTTTCGATATTTCGATAATAACTTTTTCTTCCTTTTCGATATTTCTATAATAACTTTTCTAGGAGAACAAAAGAATTACAGCACAAAATACGAAATAATCACTAAATTTAGCAGTTTTGTGCTAATTTGGACTAAATTTACTTGCATTTCTTGGTTTTTGTGGAAGAAGAAGAGGGTTCTGAACTTTAGACTAAAGTCGGAAAGTCCAAAAAGGGCCGTTTGTGTCAATATCAATCCCGAAATTAACTATTCAAGGAAATACGAAACGATCTCTAATATTATTGGTATTATTTAAATATTTTACATTTTCGATACTCCTATACCAGCTTTTCTAGAAAAACAAGATGATTAAATCACAAAATACGAAATAATCAGTGAAGTCATACATTTTGTTCTAATTTGGAATCAATGTTCATGGATTTCTTGGATTTTGTAGGAGAACCTACAAAACGTTATACATAGATTAGAGACTGAAAGTCAATAATGGGCCATTTTTATTGTTTTTTAAAAAAAATGTAACATGTTAATATCAGTTAGAATTCTAATTTAACTTTTGTGAATCGTAACATTGCATCCCTACTTAAACCGGGAGATGTAAAGTATTGTGCGAGATCTAATTTTATATGTTTAGCGACACATTTCAAAAATCTTCAAAGAAATCTGTTAATATGAGAACATCAGGAAGTAAATAAATTTTTGTATAATCCATTAAAATTTGACATATTTAAGATTGCTGCGTTTTCGACACTTCTATTCTAACTTTCTTTGAAAGACAAGATATTTATATCACAAAATCCGAATTAATCAGTGAAATCACACATTTTGTTCTTATTTGAAATCAAATTACAGGATATCTTGCTTTTTGTAGTAAAAGTACAAGATTTTTAATAGAGATTAGAGATTGAAAGACAAAATTGGACCGTTTTTGTTAATTTACTTTTCAAAAACCATTTTTCGGGGAAATACGAAAAGATCTCGAAAATGATTTGTATTATTTTATGTAATATTTAAAAATTTTGTATTTTTAATACTCCTGTTTTAACTTCACTAGGAAAACAACGAAATTACAACAAAAAAATAAGAAATAATCATTGAATTTAAAATTTGTATTCTTATTTCATCTTAAGTAGGCGACATTTCTTGTTTCTGTATTAGAATAAAAAGATTCTTAACTTTGATTATAGACACAAAGGTAAAAATGGACCGTTTGTAATTATATACTTCAAGAATGCATTATTTTGGGAGATTTTGGAAATCTCCAAAAATCCTAGTAGTCACTTGGCCACCTTGCGTGGGAAAAAAATTTCGACGTTCGGGACATAATAGAAAATTAAAACTTTCAATGGTTTTCGTCGTTGTGATGAAGAAATTTATTAGAAATTATAAAAATTAAACCCACAAACTAGAAGTACAATAATTAAATAAATTAAACAAATTAAACAAATTAAACAAATTAAACAAATTAAACGAATTAAACAAATTAAACGAATTAAACAAATTAAACGAATTAAACAAATTAAACGAATTAAACGAATTAAACAAATTAAACAAATTAAACAAATTAAACCAATTAAACGAATTAAACAAATTAAACAAATTAAACAAATTAAACAAATTAAACAAATTAAACCAATTAAACAAATTAAACCAATTAAACAAATTAAACAAATTAAACAAATTAAACAATTAAACAAATTAAACAAATTAAAATAACAATTAAACAATTAAACAAATTAAACAAATTAAACAAATTAAACAAATTAAACAAATTAAACAAATTAAACAAATTAAACAAATTAAACAAATTAAACAAATTAAACAAATTAAACAAATTAAACAAATTAAACAAATTAAACAAATTAAACAAATTAAACAAATTAAACAAATTAACAAATTAAACAAATTAAACAAATTAACAAATTAACAAATTAAACAAATTAAACAAATTAAACAAATTAAACAAATTAAACAAATTAAACAAATTAAACAAATTAAACAAATTAAACAAATTAAACAAATTAAACAAATTAACAAATTAAAACAAATTAAACAAATTAAACAAATAAACAAATTAAACAAATTAAACAAATTAAACAAATTAAACAAATTAAACAAATTAAACAAATTAAACAAATTAAACAAATTAAACAAATTAAACAAATTAAACAAATTAAACAAATTAAACAAATTAAACAAATAAACAAATTAACAAATTAAACAAATTAAACAAATTAAACAAATTAAACAAATTAAACAAATTAAACAATTAAACAAATTAAACAAATTAAACAAATTAAACAAATTAAACAAATTAAACAAATTAAACAAATTAAACAAATTAAACAAATAAACAAATTAAACAAATAAAC
This sequence comes from Diaprepes abbreviatus, assembly GCA_034092305.1. Taxonomy (NCBI): domain Eukaryota; kingdom Metazoa; phylum Arthropoda; class Insecta; order Coleoptera; family Curculionidae; genus Diaprepes; species Diaprepes abbreviatus. The sequence goes on along the minus strand of JASJET010000569.1, from coordinate 34,619 downwards.
AAATTAAACAAATTAAACAAATTAAACAAATTAAACAAATTAAACAAATTAAACAAATTAAACAAATTAAACAAATTAAACAAATTAAAACAAATAAACAAATTAAACAAATTAAACAAATTAAACAAATTAAACAAATTAAACAAATTAAACAAATTAAACAAATTAAACAAATTAAACAAATTAAACAATTAAACAAATTAAACAAATTAAACAAATTAAACAAATTAAACAAATTAAACAAATTAAACAAATTAAACAAATTAACAAATTAAACAAATTAAACAAATTAAACAAATTAAACAAATTAAACAAATTAAACAAATTAAACAAATTAAACAAATTAAACAAATTAAACAAATTAAACAAATTAAACAAATTAAACAAATTAAACAAATTAAACAAATTAAACAAATTAAACAAATTAAACAAATTAAACAAATTAACAAATAAACAAATTAAACAAATTAAACAAATTAAACAAATTAAACAAATTAAACAAATAAACAAATTAAACAAATTAAACAAATTAAACAAATTAAACAAATTAAACAAATTAAACAAATTAAACAAATTAAACAAATTAAACAAATTAAACAAATTAAACAAATTAAACAAATTAAACAAATTAAACAAATTAAACAATTAAACAAATTAAACAAATTAAACAAATTAAACAAATTAAACAAATTAAACAAATTAAACAAATTAAACAAATTAAACAAATTAAACAATTAAACAAATTAAACAAATTAAACAAATTAAACAAATTAAACAAATTAAACAAATTAAACAAATTAAACAAATTAAACAAATTAAACAATTAAACAAATTAAACAAATTAAACAAATTAAACAAATTAAACAAATTAAACAAATTAAACAATTAAACAAATTAAACAAATTAAACAAATTAAACAAATTAAACAAATTAAACAAATTAAACAAATTAAACAAATTAAACAAATTAAACAAATTAAACAAATTAAACAAATTAAACAAATTAAACAAATTAAACAAATTAAACAAATTAAACAAATTAAACAAATTAAACAAATTAAACAAATTAAACAAATTAAACAAATTAAACAAATTAACAAATTAAACAAATTAAACAAATTAAACAAATTAAACAAATTAAACAAATTAAACAAATTAAACAAATTAAACAAATTAAACAAATTAAACAAATTAAACAAATTAAACAAATTAAACAAATTAAACAAATTAAACAAATTAAACAAATTAAACAAATTAAACAAATTAAACAAATTAAACAAATTAAACAAATTAAACAAATTAAACAAATTAAACAAATCAAACAAATTAACAAATCAAACAAATCAAACAAATCAAACAAATCAAACAAATCAACAAATTAAACAAATCAAATAAATCAAATAAATTAAACAAATTAAACAAATTAAACAAATTAAACAAATTAAACAAATTAAACAAATTAAACAAATTAAACAAATTAAACAAATTAAACAAATTAAACAAATTAAACAAATTAAACAAATTAAACAAATTAAACAAATTAAACAAATTAAACAAATTAAACAAATTAAACAAATAAACAAATTAAACAAATTAAACAAATTAAACAAATTAAACAAATTAAACAAATTAAACAAATTAAACAAATTAAACAAATTAAACAAATTAAACAAATTAAACAAATTAAACAAATTAAACAAATTAAACAAATTAAACAAATTAAACAAATTAAACAAATTAAACAAATTAAACAAATTAAACAAATTAAACAAATTAAACAAATTAAACAAATTAAACAAATTAAACAAATTAAACAAATTAAACAAATTAAACAAATTAAACAAATTAAACAAATTAAACAAATTAAACAAATTAAACAAATTAAACAAATTAAACAAATTAAACAAATTAAACAAATTAAACAAATTAAACAAATTAAACAAATTAATCAAATTAAACAAATTAAACAAATTAAACAAATTAAACAAATTAAACAAATTAAACAAATTAAACAAATTAAACAAATTAAACAAATTAAACAAATTAAACAAATTAAACAAATTAAACAAATTAAACAAATTAAACAAATTAAACAAATTAAATAAATTAAACAAATTAAACAAATTAAACAAATTAAACAAATTAAACAAATTAAAACAAATTAACAAATTAAACAAATTAAACAAATTAAACAAATTAAACAAATTAAACAAATTAAACAAATTAAACAAATTAAATAAATTAAATAAATTAAATAAATTAAATAAATTAAATAAATTAAATAAATTAAATAAATTAAATAAATTAAATAAATTAAATAAATTAAATAAATTAAATAAATTAAATAAATTAAATAAATTAATAAATTAAAAAAATTAAATAAATTAAATAAATTAAATAAATTAAATAAATTAAATAAATTAAATAAATTAAATAAATTAAATAAATTAAACAAATTAAACAAATTAAACAAATTAAACAAATTAAACAAATTAAACAAATTAAACAAATTTAACAAATTAAATAAATTAAATAAATTAAATAAATTAAATAAATTAAATAAATTAAATAAATTAAATAAATTAAATAACTTAAATAACTTAAATAACTTAAATAAATTAAATAACTTAAATAAATTAAATAACTTAAATTAATTAAATTAATTAAATTAATTAAATTAATTAAATTAATTAAATTAATTAAATTAATTAAATTAATTAAATTAATTAAATTAATTAAATTAATTAAATTAATTAAATTAATTAAATTAATTAAATTAATTAAATTAATTAAATTAATTAAATTAATTAAATTAATTAAATAATTAATTAAATTAATTAAATTAATTAAATTAATTAAATTAATTAAATTAATTAAATTAATTAAATTAATTAAATTAATTAAATTAATTAAATTAATTAAATTAATTAAATTAATTAAATTAATTAAATTAATTAAATTAATTAAATTAATTAAATTAATTAAATTAATTAATTAAATTAAATAAATTAAATAAATTAAATTAATTAATTAAATTAAATAAATTAAATTAATTAAATAAATTAAATAAATTAAATAAATTAAATAAATTAAATAAATTAAATAAATTAAATAAATTAAATAAATTAAATAAATTAAATAAATTAAATAAATTAAATAAATTAAATAAATTAAATAAATTAAATAAATTAAATAAATTAAATAAATTAAATAAATTAAATAAATTAAATAAATTAAATAAATTAAAAAAATTAAATAAATTAAATAAATTAAATAAATTAAATAAATTAAATAAATTAAATAAATTAAATAAATTAAATAAATTAAATAAATTAAATAAATTAAATAAATTAAATAAATTAAATAAATTAAATAAATTAAATAAATTAAATAAATTAAATAAATTAAATAAATTAAATAAATTAAATAAATTAAATAAATTAAATAAATTAAATAAATTAAATAAATTAAATAAATTAAATAAATTAAATAAATTAAATAAATTAAATAAATTAAATAAATTAAATAAATTAAATAAATTAAATAAATTAAATAAATTAAATAAATTAAATAAATTAAATAAATTAAATAAATTAAATAAATTAAATAAATTAAATAAATTAAATAAATTAAATAAATTAAATAAATTAAATAAATTAAATAAATTAAATAAATTAAATAAATTAAATAAATTAAATAAATTAAATAAATTAAATAAATTAAATAAATTAAATAAATTAAATAAATTAAATAAATTAAATAAATTAAATAAATTAAATAAATTAAATAAATTAAATAAATTAAATAAATTAAATAAATTAAATAAATTAAATAAATTAAATAAATTAAATAAATTAAATAAATTAAATAAATTAAATAAATTAAATAAATTAAATAAATTAAATAAATTAAATAAATTAAATAAATTAAATAAATTAAATAAATTAAATAAATTAAATAAATTAAATAAATTAAATAAATTAAATAAATTAAATAAATTAAATAAATTAAATAAATTAAATAAATTAAATAAATTAAATAAATTAAATAAATTAAATAAATTAAATAAATTAAATAAATTAAATAAATTAAATAAATTAAATAAATTAAATAAATTAAATAAATTAAATAAATTAAATAAATTAAATAAATTAAATAAATTAAATAAATTAAATAAATTAAATAAATTAAATAAATTAAATAAATTAAATAAATTAAATAAATTAAATAAATTAAATAAATTAAATAAATTAAATAAATTAAATAAATCAAATAAATTAAATCAATTAAATGAATTAAATAAATCAAATAAATTAAATGAATTAAATAAATTAAATAAATCAAATGAATTAAATAAATTAAATAAATCAAATGAATGAAATAAATTAAATAAATCAAATGAATGAAATAAATTAAATAAATCAAATGAATGAAATCAATTAAATAAATTAAATAAATCAAATGAATTAAATAAATTAAATAAATCAAATGAATTAAATAAATTAAATAAATCAAATGAATTAAATAAATTAAATAAATCAAATGAATTAAATAAATTAAATAAATCAAATGAATTAAATAAATTAAATAAATCAAATGAATTAAATAAATTAAATAAATCAAATGAATTAAATAAATTAAATAAATCAAATGAATTAAATAAATTAAATAAATCAAATGAATTAAATAAATTATATAAATCAAATGAATTAAATAAATTAAATAAATCAAATGAATTAAATAAATTAAATAAATCAAATGAATTAAATAAATTAAATAAATCAAATGAATTAAATAAATTAAATAAATCAAATGAATTAAATAAATTAAATAAATCAAATGAATTAAATAAATTAAATAAATCAAATGAATTAAATAAATTAAATAAATCAAATGAACTAAATAAATTAAATAAATCAAATGAACTAAATAAATTAAATAAATCAAATGAACTAAATAAATTAAATAAATCAAATGAACTAAATAAATTAAATAAATCAAATGAACTAAATAAATTAAATAAATCAAATGAACTAAATAAATTAAATAAATCAAATGAATTAAATAAATTAAATAAATCAAATGAATTAAATAAATTAAATAAATCAAATGAATTAAATAAATTAAATAAATCAAATGAATTAAATAAATTAAATAAATCAAATAAATTAAATAAATTAAATAAATTAAATAAATTAAATAAATTAAATAAATTAAACAAATTAAATAAATTAAATAAATCAAATAAATTAAATAAATTAAATAAATTAAAAAAATTAAATAAATTAAATAAATTAATAAATTAAACAAATTAATAAATTAAATAAATTAAATTAAATAAATTTATTTAATGTTTTTAATTTATTTAATTTATTTAAAATATTTAATTTATTTAACTTATTTAATTTATTTAATTTATTTAATTTGTTTAATTTATTTAATTTATTTAATTTATTTAATTTATTTAATTTATTAAATTTATTAAATTTATTTAATTTATTTAATTTATTTAATTTATTAAATTTATTTAATTTATTTAATTTATTAAATTTATTTAATTTATTTAATTTATTAAATTTATTAAATTTATTTAATTTATTAAATTTATTTAATTTATTAAATTTATTAAATTTATTTAATTTATTTAATTTATTTAATTTATTTAATTTATTAAATTTATTTAATTTATTTAATTTATTAAATTTATTAAATTTATTAAATTTATTTAATTTATTTAATTTATTAAATTTATTTAATTTATTTAATTTATTAAATTTATTAAATTTATTTAATTTATTAAATTTATTTAATTTATTAAATTTATTAAATTCATTTAATTTATTTAATTTATTAAATTTATTTAATTTATTTAATTTATTTAATTTATTAAATTTATTTAATTTATTTAATTTATTTAATTTATTTAATTTATTAAATTTATTTAATTTATTTAATTTATTTAATTTATTTATTTTACTTAATTTATTTAATTTATTTAATTTACTTAATTTACTTAATTTACTTAATTTACTTAATTTACTTAATTTACTTAATTTACTTAATTTACTTAATTTACTTAATTTACTTAATTTACTTAATTTACTTAATTTACTTAATTTACTTAATTTACTTAATTTACTTAATTTACTTAATTTACTTAATTTACTTAATTTACTTAATTTACTTAATTTACTTAATTTACTTAATTTACTTAATTTACTTAATTTACTTAATTTACTTAATTTACTTAATTTAGTTAATTTACTTAATTTACTTAATTTAGTTAATTTAGTTAATTTACTTAATTTACTTAATTTACTTAATTTAGTTAATTTAGTTAATTTAGTTAATTTACTTAATTTAGTTAATTTAGTTAATTTAGTTAATTTACTTAATTTAGTTAATTTATTTAATTTATTTAATTTATTTAATTTATTTAATTTATTTAATTTATTTAATTTATTTAATTTATTTAATTTATTTAATTTATTTAATTTATTTAATTTATTTAATTTATTTAATTTATTTAATTTATTTAATTTATTTAATTTATTTAATTTATTTAATTTATTTAATTTATTTAATTTATTTAATTTATTTAATTTATTTAATTTATTTAATTTATTTAATTTATTTAATTTATTTAATTTATTTAATTTATTAAATTTATTTAATTTATTAAATTTATTTAATTTATTAAATTTATTAAATTTATTTAATTTATTAAATTTATTAAATTTATTTAATTTATTTAATTTATTTAATTTATTAAATTTATTTAATTTATTTAATTTATTAAATTTATTTAATTTATTTAATTTATTTAATTTATTAAATTTATTTAATTTATTTAATTTATTTAATTTATTTAATTTACTTAATTTATTTAATTTATTTAATTTACTTAATTTACTTAATTTACATAATTTACTTAATTTACTTAATTTACTTAATTTACTTAATTTACTTAATTTACTTAATTTACTTAATTTACTTAATTTACTTAATTTACTTAATTTACTTAATTTACTTAATTTACTTAATTTACTTAATTTACTTAATTTACTTAATTTACTTAATTTACTTAATTTACTTAATTTACTTAATTTAGTTAATTTACTTAATTTAGTTAATTTACTTAATTTACTTAATTTACTTAATTTAGTTAATTTAGTTAATTTACTTAATTTACTTAATTTAGTTAATTTAGTTAATTTAGTTAATTTATTTAATTTATTTAATTTATTTAATTTATTTAATTTATTTAATTTATTTAATTTATTTAATTTATTTAATTTATTTAATTTATTTAATTTATTTAATTTATTTAATTTATTTAATTTATTTAATTTATTTAATTTATTTAATTTATTTAATTTATTTAATTTATTTAATTTATTTAATTTATTTAATTTATTTAATTTATTTAATTTATTTAATTTATTTAATTTATTTAATTTATTTAATTTATTTAATTTATTTAATTTATTTAATTTATTTAATTTATTTAATTTATTTAATTTATTTAATTTATTTAATTTATTTAATTTATTTAATTTATTTAATTTATTTAATTTATTTAATTTATTTAATTTATTTAATTTATTTAATTTATTTAATTTATTTAATTTATTTAATTTATTTAATTTATTTAATTTATTTAATTTATTTAATTTATTTAATTTATTTAATTTATTTAATTTATTTAATTTATTTAATTTATTTAATTTATTTAATTTATTTAATTTATTTAATTTATTTAATTTATTTAATTTATTTAATTTATTTAATTTATTTAATTTATTTAATTTATTTAATTTATTTAATTTATTTAATTTATTTAATTTATTTAATTTATTTAATTTATTTAATTTATTTAATTTATTTAATTTATTTAATTTATTTAATTTATTTAATTTATTTAATTTATTTAATTTATTTAATTTACTTATTTTTTCTCATTTATTTTATTTACTTGATTTATTTAATTTATTAAATTTATTTAAGATGTTGGAAGAATTGCCGTGTTTCTTGGCGCGCCGGTCGGAACCTACCTAGAGGACCCTCCATATCAATTCCTTGAATATTGAAAAATACCCGCTTCATTGGACACAGACATTAAACTAAATAAAGGATTAGAAGTTTTTAGAAGGATATCTTTGTTAAAAACTGTACCGAAATATAATTTTTTTAAATGGAAATATTATTCATCCATGGGATGGTAATATAGATAGCGAGTATCTACTGAAAATGAAGAATTTATAAATATCCTATGAAATTAAGAAAATAATCTTAGACATATTCTCGTTCTTCTCTGCATCAATCAGTTTTGTTGAGTAAATTAACAAAATTAGCCTAGTTTCGTCTTTCTGTGTCTAATCTAGTTCCAGAATCTAGTACTTTTCTTACAAAATCCAAGCCACCCCACACGCGGAGTTCCCGACCAGTAATTAATTTCATGTACTAGCTTTTTTATATCACCCTGTATAACAACAACTAATTAAGCGATGGCTACTTTCCCCGGTACCATTAATGAAGGGCCATTAACTTTCCTTATCGCGACCTATTTAAACCCGAAGCACAGGGCAACAGTGGATTCAGTTGACATAGACTTTTAAGTTAGTTCTATTACGTTACTCTTTGTAAACGCATTGTGCGTATTTATAAAAGTTGTTAGTAGTTTTTAAAAGTAAATAAATAAATTTTTTAAAAAGCATTTTTTGTGATCAAAAAACGTAATTGGCGCAGTCGTGCAGATTCCAAAAGGAAATTCATTGCGAATATTCCTTCAGTTTTAACTGTTTATTTGGAGAACCTTCGTTTAGAAGAAAATACCAAGATTTGGCTCCAACAAGAAGCATCCTTAGTGTCTAACGCAGAAAACTAAGAAGCTCGTGCAAAGGAGAAGAATGAAGATAATATTCATGTAAGTGTCGCTTATTCCCTTATTTTATTTTCCCTTCTATGTCAGTGATCCCCTCTCTATCTGATTCTATTGAAGAAAATAGTAGCGAGTTAGTTTTAGAGCTTTTGAATAATTTTTCAAATTTAAATTTAAATAACACAGAGGAAATAAGCACATTAAATAATTTTAATAATTCTAATAATAATAATAATAAAAAAATGGCACCACCAACTTTTGATACAAAATTATTTAGCATTGTCCCACACTTTGATGGGAACCCATTAGAACTTTCGGCATTTTTAGATACCGCAGGTATGCTAATAAATACGTACTGGGATAACACGCCCGCAAATTTAAGTTGTGCACAAAATGTTTTACTCATTTATGGCATTTATGCTAAATTATCGGGCTTAGCAAAAGAAGTTTATAGTACTTGTATTTCCAAAGATTGGGCCTCGGTAAAAACCGCACTAGTAGCACATTTTGGCGACCACCGAAATGAAAGTGGTCTACTTTCTGACTTATGCATGTTAAAACAAAATATTAATGAACAAGCCTTAGAATTTTTGCAACGAGTTATGTCCAATTTAAACGCATTACACAACTATATCGACACCCATGAAGATATAGCTGCTAATAAAATTGCGCGAAAAACTTTTTACAATAATCATGCTCTTAGTGTATTTCTATCAGGACTAAAAGAACCACTTGGTTCAACAATCAGAGCAATGAAACCTACAGACCTCGCTTGCGCACGTCAATACATAATATCGGAAAATAATATTAGGCATATACAAAAATCACAAAATCATCACCTAAATTTCAAACCAAACCATAAACCCCCAATTCAAACCCAAAAATATCCCCAAAATCATGTACCATATAATAACTTTAAACCACAGCCACCCTTTCCTAATCAACCGATTTATGTTAATCCTAGACCAGTAACGCAAAAATTCTTTACAAACCGACAAGTTTTCGGAAATCCACCTAACGTCTGGAAACCGAAAGGTCAGCCTCAGAGCAATTTCCCAAAACCCTCTCCTATGAGTGGCGTATCGCACGGTACTAACTTTTTAAGGCAAAATAAACCCCCTACAAACATTTTTAAAAATCATAAACCTAACCCTAATATCATCACCGAAGAACTATTCAATATAGAACCTCATGATGAAGATCAAACCTACCAAGAACAAGATCCTAATTATCAATTCGAAGCAGGAAATTATGAACAAGAATACCACGAACCGTGTTGTTCACATTCCCAACACAATTATTCTGAACAAGCCCATGAAGAGTTATCCGATAAGGATTTTCACGAGACCAACTTATTCCAAGAAAACACATAGAAATCCATTCTATATATGACAAAAAAGATTTGCCCTATATAAAAATCCATAATCCCCCTTTAAAATTACTTATTGACACCGGAGCTACAAAATCATTTCTTAACCCTGACATTGCAGAACAATTTTTCCCAGATTCCATAAAAAATGAACAATTCACAATATCATCTATTTTTCAAACAACTACCCGTAATTCCTGTGCAGAAATTCCTGCCTTCCCGGAATTTAAAACAAGCAAAACGATAAAATTCTACCTGTTCAAATTTCATCACTATTTCGACGGCTTAATTGGCTATGAAACCCTAAAAGACCTTAACGTCAACTTAGATATTCAAAATTCAATCCTCGAAACACCCTGTACAAGAATTCCCTTGTCTCATTATGAAGCAAAACAAAAATTATTATTTTACGCCTTCATTAGTCCTAATTCGATAGAAAGCTTCAAAATTCCTGTAAATGTCACTAACGGCGATATAATCATACCAACAACTCATTTAGCTAATGACTGTATAATTAAAGAAGGCCTAAGTATTGCAAACAATCATTACGCATCAATAGAAATCCAAAATAACTCTGATTACACCCAAGAAATTTCACTTAATGAACCCATTAGTGTTGACCATATTAATTTTAACGACTTTGAACTTTATCATGTAACAATACCTAACAACGACAGAAATTCACACGACGAAGACTACGACATTACAAAACTTATACGAACCGAACACATGAACGACGAAGAAAAGTTCCATATAGAGAACCTGTGCAAAAAATATTCCGATATTTTTCACCGAGAAAATGCAAAACTAACATTTACGAACGCAATTAAACATCAAATAAAAACAACAGACGAAGTACCAGTTTTTACTAAAACCTATAGATATCCTTTTATTCATAAACCCGAAGTAGAAAGACAAATTAACGATATGCTCAAACAAGGTATTATTCGCCCAAGCAATTCGCCATGGTCTTCACCAATTTGGATCGTTCCAAAAAAATCTGATGCTTCAGGCAAAAGAAAATGGAGAATTGTAGTAGATTATAGAAAAGTCAACGAAAAAACGATATATGACCGCTATCCCATCCCAAACATCACGGATATACTAGATAAACTAGGTCGGTCTCAATATTTCTCGACACTTGACCTCGCGAGCGGATTCCATCAGATTGAAATGCATCCAGACGACATTGCAAAAACGGCATTCAACGTGGAAAATGGCCACTACGAGTATCTTCGTATGCCATTTGGTTTAAAAAATGCGCCTGCTACATTTCAAAGAGTAGTTGACAATGTCTTAAAAGAATTACAAAATAAAATCTGCTTTGTTTACATCGACGATATTATAATTTTCTCAACGTCTTTACAAGAACACTTAACTAATATAAAATTAGTCTTCCAAAAACTACGCGAAGCAAATTTAAAAATACAGCTCGATAAATCAGAATTTCTTCGTAAAGAAGTGGCTTTCCTTGGCCATATTATTACAGCCGAAGGCATTAAACCGAACCCCGATAAAATAAAAGCTATTCTAAATTATCCTATCCCAAAAACCCGAAAAGAAATCAAAGGATTTTTAGGCTTAGTAGGCTACTACCGGAAATTTATCAATAACTTCGCTCAAATCACTAAACCTTTCACTAAATGTTTAAAAAAGGATCAAAAAATAGACATCAATGACCCACTTTATCAGAAAACATTCCGAGATTGCAAAAATCTTCTCACTAACGATCCTATTCTACAATATCCCGACTTCTCTAAAGATTTCATTTTAACTTGCGATGCGAGTAATCACGCAATCGGCGCAATACTTTCACAAGGTATTATAGGACAAGATAAACCAATCGCGTATGCATCTAGAACCCTAAACGATTCTGAACAAAACTATTCAACAATAGAAAAAGAACTACTAGCCATAGTATGGGCAACAAAATACTTCCGTCCTTATATTTTTGGTAGAAAATTTAAAATATGCACTGACCATAAACCGTTACAATGGCTTATGTCACTTAAAGAGCCGAACTCACGCTTAGTACGTTGGCGGTTAAAACTTGAAGAATTTGATTATCAAATAATTTACAAAAAAGGCAAAAACAATACGAACGCAGACGCTCTATCTCGTGTAGAAATATACCCGAATGAGACTATTCCTCCCATTTTAAAATATATGCAAGAATATAATAACAACCCCATTCTTGATAACGCACCTTCTACAAGCCAAGAGCAAGATAATCAATCCTTAATTGCTCAAGTTGACCCTGATGAGAACGAAACGCTACAGACTAACCATACAAGCGCTGAAAACCCTGTACAAACCATAAATATAACTGACAAACCTTTAAATAATTTTCTATGTCAGATAATTGTTCGAATCACGGAAAACAACCCATCACAAGAAATAAAAAGGATATTCGACAAACCTGTAATTCGAACGAGATGGTACTTATACGTTAAACCAGAGACCTTTAAACAACAAATAATTACATTTTTAAAAGAATACGCGGAACCAAAAAGACAATACGTGTTTTACTTTATGAATGACCAAAATGACGCTTATTATAAAGAAATGTGCAAATTTATCCCCGAAACATTTAAAAATTCCTCCTACAAACTACTTAAAACAAATACATTATTAACGGACATTACGGCGGAAACTAGACAAAATAATCTAATTAAATCTCAACACGAAAGCATCACCAACCACCGTGGCATTAAAGAAACAATCGCGGAATTAAAACAAAAATACTACTGGCCTAAATTACACGACGATGTAAGACAATTTATTAACAATTGTTCAATCTGTCAACAAACAAAATATGAGAGACAACCACATGCAATAAAACTTCAACTCACACCGACGCCAACAAAACCGCTAGAAACAATACATGTTGACACCTTTAAATTTGGAAATACTATCGCTCTAACAATTTGCGACAGTTTTTCACGATTTGGTCAAGCTTATGTTTTACCAAGTCTGTCCGCTATACATGTCTACCAAGGCCTCTTACAATTCATTTCAAACTACAAAATCCCTGAAAATATCACATCCGATGATGGAACGGAATTTTCCGCAAACTTAATAAAAGATTTCGCAAAATTATATAAAATAAATTGGCATTACGCACTACCCAATAACCCTAATAGTAATTCAATCGTAGAGCGATTTCACTCCACCTTAATAGAACATCTACGTGTATTAACCATTACACAACCGAAATCAACCCCACAAGAAAAACTCATGTTCGCAGTCACAGGTTATAATAACGCAATCCACTCCGCTACAAAATATAAGCCAATAGACCTGCTTTTAGGTCATCTAAATATTAAATCACCGATAGACTTCGACAAAGACTCCCAGACAGTAAACCAACTAATTAATGAGCATAAAGAAACTATGTTAAACCTTTATAAAGACTTACAGACAAACATGCATAACAAAAAGACCCAACTAATCGAAAAAATAAATAAAGAACGCGTCGACCCCCCAGATATCGAACCAGGATCAATAGCATATAAAAAAGCTCCACAAAGACAACAAAAAACCGATGCACTCTATAAACCCACTCATGTCATAAAAACCTCGAAAATTACGCTAACCACACCGCAAAACACCTATCATAAGCAGCTATTCAAAAAACCACGCAAACTAAATGAATCCTCACTTTTACAGGATCTTCCTGACTCTCCAAGCAGTGGAGATGAAAATAAAAATTCAGGATCTTAAGGAAAGCCCCGGGATTCTACCCTTCAAGCTAGGATCAGCTAAAATCAAAATCGCATCACACAAATTTCTATATTACATCAACATTCCACCAATAATTCATCAACTCAACACTATAAATAACATGTATGAAAATGTAAAAAGCACTATCGATACTTCCCCTTTATCCTACAGGAACAACCTTAAGAATTTTTATAACCACTTGAGTTATAAAATGACCACCATCAATCAAAAAATACAATTACTAGAATTAACTAAAAGAACCAAAAGAGGTATAATTAACCCATTAGGGTCTGTAATTAAATTTATCACGGGAAATCTGGACAACAACGATGCTCTAGAATTACATAATAATTTAGAAAAACTAAAAAATAATCAAAATAGTATTATTAAGAAAACAAATATGCAACTTTCAATATCCAAAAACTTAATGACTCAAATTAACGACACTATGTCACTAATTACTCAAAACCAACAAGCAATTAGTCAGAACGTGTTAGACATACAAAAGGCAATTAACGAAACAACTTTCCAATTTATCCACTTTTTGGAAATTAAAGACATTTTAAATCAATTACAACTAAATTTAGACTCATTACTGCATTTTGCAACTGAAATCGAAAATGCCATTACATTTGCGAAATTGGGAATTGCACATCAATCAATAATTTCTCTCGAAAATCTACATAAAATAAATACAGAACTTACCCATTTATATAATACAGATCAACTTATATTTTCTAAAGAAGAACAATTACACATGTACTATAATATTATGAAAACTCAAGTTTATTTTATCGAAAGTAGAATAATATTTACTTTAGATTTTCCATTAATGCATTCGAAGCTCTTTAATTATTACCGCTTATTTTCTATTCCTACAAAAAACAAAACAACCCTACTACCACCTTCCTCCTATATATCCTTAAGCGACAATGAATATCAATATTATGCTGATGAATGCACAAAGCTAGAAAATACATACTTATGCGAAGGAAATAAACTGCAACCAATCCAAGAAGATGACTGCATCACCTGCCTAATATTAGCACAAAGGGAACCCAACAATTGCCAATATGTACCAGTCGAAACAAATCAAGACCTAATAGAAGAAATCAACGAGGGTCATTACATAGGAATATTCCCAAAAAAGGAAAGAATACAAATGAATTGCGAACAAACAAACATCGCCTCACTACAAGGCATTTACATGTTCACCATTCCTCCTGGCTGTTCCTTACAAACAACACACTACAATTACACAAACAAGGAAAAATTGCTGACAGGACACCCACTTATTCTAGAAGACATTAAGCTAACAAACATAACTGTTAAGCGAGTAGGAAAACTAATAATTGAAAAAGTATCTCTAAATAAACTTCACGAACTTCAATTACAGACAATTTTAGAAAAACCACTGGAAGAAACAACAATACATAGACAAATCCCTATATGGTCATTAATAATGTCGATCGTACTTATTATTATTCTTTTAGTACTTATTTTTAAGAAGAAAAGAAGAGTATTCCAAGGATTCTTTAAGGATCAGAAGCCTCTCCCTCAGGAATTGCGACCTTTGGATGAAACTCAAGTTGTACCCCCTTAAGTTCCATTTGGCGATGGAGGAATTAAGCGATGGCTACTTTCCCCGGTACCATTAATGAAGGGCCATTAACTTTCCTTATCGCGACCTATTTAAACCCGAAGCACAGGGCAACAGTGGATTCAGTTGACATAGACTTTTAAGTTAGTTCTATTACGTTACTCTTTGTAAACGCATTGTGCGTATTTATAAAAGTTGTTAGTAGTTTTTAAAAGTAAATAAATAAATTTTTTAAAAAGCATTTTTTGTGATCAAAAAACGTAATTAACTTGTTACACACATAACACACACTTACAGTTCCGCAATAAATCTAACTGACAATTTAGACCTTAATTTGATACACACATTGAATAATAATTACCATTATTTTTAAATTAATATATAGCCTGAGGGTGTTCTAGAAGTCAAATCTTACACTACTTTCGGAGAAAGTCAAAAATGTGCCGAGATTTACGAAACTTCCCAAAAAAGAATATTTCTTGAAGTATATTAATACAAACGGTCCATTTTTGACTTTCTGTCTATATTCTAAGATCAGACACTTGTAATTCTAATATTAAAACCAAGAAGGGCCACATAGTTTAGAAGAAATACGAACAGAAATTTTAAATTCAATGATTATTTCTTTCTTATTGTTGCAATTTCTTTGTTTTCCTAGTAAATTTACAAGAGGAGTATCAAAAATTCATGACTTTTAAATATTATATGAAATAAAACTAAATAGATGTTGGAAAAATTGCCGTGTTTCTTGGCGCACCGGTCAGAACCTACGTAGAAGACCCTCCATATCAACCCGTTGGATATTGAATATCACCCGCCTCATTGGACACGGACATTAAACTAAATAAAGGATTGGACGTTTTTAGAAGGATATTTTTGTTAAAAACTGTACAGAAATGCAATTTTTTTAAATGGAAATATTATACATCCATGGGATGGGAATATAGATAGCGAATATCTACTGAAAATGAAGATCAGTTTTGGGGAGTAAATTAACAAAATTAGCCTATTTTCGTCTTTCCGTCTCTAATCTAATTCCAGAGTCTTGTACTTCTCTTACAAAACACAAGTAATGCAAATGAACTGAATCAAGATTTGAACAAAATTTTTGAATTCATAGAATATTTTCCATCTTGTACTGTAATTCCCTTGTTTTCCCAGAAAAGTTAGTAAGAAGTATTGATAATGCAGGATTCTTAATTATTTTGCAAAATTACACCAGGAATTTTAGAGATCTTTCCGTATTTCCCTGAAAAATAACTTTCCGGGTGTAAATTATTACAAATAGCCCATTTTCGGATCTCCTTCTCCAATCTAAGTTTGAAATCTTGTACTTCTCATATAAAATCCAAGAAATGCTGGTAAGTTGAGTTTAAATTAGAGCCAAACATCTAAATTCAAAGGATATTTCGAATTTCCATATTTTCCTAGAGATATTATAACGAATGAATCGAAAATGGAGGATTTTTAGAATACTACTCTAAATAAAATTAATATGCTTGGAGTAATTTTCGTATTTGCCTTAAAATTGGAATACAAGGAGATTACGGCACAAAATACGAAGGAATCATTGAATTTAGACTTTTCGTGCTAATTTGAGCTCACTTTAGACTAAATGGGTCGTTTTTATTAACTTACGCTTCAAAACTCATTTTTTAGGGAAATATGAATAGATCTCGAAGATTAGTAGTATTATTACAAATAGCCCATTTTCGGATCTCCTTCTCCAATCTAAGTTTGGAATCTTGTACTTCTCATATAAAATCCAAGAAATGCTGGTAAGTTGAGTTTAAATTAGAGCTAAACATCTAAATTCAAAGGATATTTCGAATTTCCATATTTTCCTAGAGATATTATAACGAATGAATCGAAAATGGAGGATTTTTAGAATACTACTCTAAATAAAATTAATATGCTTGGAGTAAATTTCGTATTTGCCTTAAAAATGGAATACAAGGAGATTACGGCACAAAATACGAAGGAATCATTGAATTTAGACTTTTCGTGCTAATTTGAGCTCAATTTAGACTAAATGGGTCGTTTTTATTATCTTACGCTTCAAAACTCATTTTTTAGGGAAATATGAATAGATCTCGAAGATTAGTAGTATTATTTTGCATGAACTCTTGCATTTTTGATACTTCTTTATACGTTGTCTTGGAAAACTCAATATACTTACATTTCTTGGTTTTTGTAGTAGAAGTACAAGATTGTGAACTGAGATCAGAGATAGAGAGCTCAAAATGGACCATTTGGGTTAATTTATATCCTGAAATTTATTTTTCAAGGAAATACAAAAGGAACTCTAAGATTATTATTATTATTTTCTATAATATTTAATTAATCCTGCATTTTCAAGAAATGCAAGTATATTGAGTTTTCCAATACAACGTATTAAAGAAGTATGAAAAATGTAAAATTTCATGCAAAAAAATTCTATTTATCTTAGAGATCTATTCATATTTATCTAAAAAATGGCTTTTGGAGCGTAAGATAAAAAGAACGACCCATTTAGTCAATAGTTTAGGGTAAATTAAGCTCAAATTGGAACAAAAAGTCTAAATTCTATGATTTCTTCGTATATTGTATCGTAATCTCCTTGTAATCCATTTTTAAGGGAAATACGAAAATATCTCCAAGAATATTTGATTTATTAAGAGTAGTATTCTAAAAAATCCCCATTTTCGATTCTTTCGTTATAACATCACTAGGAAAATATGGAAATACGAAATAATCATTGAATTTAGCCGTTTGGCTCAAATTTAAATTTAACTTACTAGCATTTCTTGGATTTTATATGAGAAGTACAAGTTTCCAAACTTAGATTGGAGAATGAAATTCGAAAATTGGCTAATTGTAATAATTTACATCCGGAAACTAATTTTTCAGGAAAATACGGAAATATCTCTGTAATTACAGGTCTAATTTTGTAAAATAATTTACGAAATAATAATTGAATTTAGATGTTTGGCTCTAATTTAAACTCCACTTACTAGCAATTCTTGGATTTTTATGAGAAGTAAAAGATTCCAAACTTAGATTGGAGAATTAAAGCCGAAAATGGGCCATGTGTGATAATTTACATCCGGAAACTTATTTTTCAGGGAAATACGGAAAGATCTCTAAAACCACTGGAAATATCGATTGTGCAAGATTCTTAAATTTCTTATAAAACTAAACCAATAATCTCCGAGATAATATCGTATTTTCCTGAAAAATAAATATTGGGAAGTTGATTTACATAAATGGTCCATTTTTGATTTTCTGCCTATAATCTAAGTTCAGAATCTTGCACTTCTACTTCAAAATCCAAGAAATGTATGGAAAATAAGTTCAAATTAGAATCAAATACGTGAATTCAATGATTATTTCCAATTCTGAGCTGTAATTGCTTTTGTTTTCCTAGAAAGATTATTACAGAAGTATCGAAAATGCAGAATTCTCAAATATTTTAGAAAATTAAAATAATTATCTTAAAGATCTTTCCGTATTTCCCTGAAAAATATGTCTCGGAATGGTAGTTACCACAAATGGCACTTTTTGACTTTCTGTCTATAATCTAAGTTCAGGATTTAGTACTTCTACAATGAAAACCAAGAATGGAGCTTAATTCTTTCGAAATAATCATAAAGCACCTAAATTCGATGATTTTTTCGTATTTCCTTATTTTAATGGAGAAGTTGTTATAACTTTTGTTATAAAAGAATCGAAAATGCAGGTTTTTTAATATGTTACCCTAAATAAAACTTGTTTTCTCGGAGATATATTCGTATTTCCCTTAAAAATGGATAAAAATGAGATTACAGCACAGAATACGAAGACATCATTGAATATAGACATTTTGTTCTAATTTGGATACAATTTACTTTAGATTAGAGATTGAAAGTCCAAAATAGGTCGTTTTTACTAACTTACGTTCTAAAACCCATTTCTCATTGAAATATGAATAGATCTCTAATATTGAGAGCATGATTTTGTATATTATTCAAAAGCCTTGCAGTTTTGATACTTCTTTATAAGTTCTCTTGGAAAATAAGGAAATTACAACTCTAAATACGGAAAAAATCATTGAATTTAAAGTTTTTGTTCTTATTTCGACTAAATTAGGTCGGATTTCTTGGTCTTTGTATTAGAACTTCAAGATTCTGAACTTAGATTGTAGACTGAATGACAAAAATGGGCCATTTGTATTAATTTACTTTCCGAAACCTATTTCGCAGAGGAATACGAGAAGATTTCTAAGATTATCTGTTTTATTTGGTATAATATTAAAAAATCCTGCCTTTTCGATATTTCGATAATAACTTTTTCTTCCTTTTCGATATTTCTATAATAACTTTTCTAGGAGAACAAAAGAATTACAGCACAAAATACGAAATAATCACTAAATTTAGCAGTTTTGTGCTAATTTGGACTAAATTTACTTGCATTTCTTGGTTTTTGTGGAAGAAGAACAGGGTTCTGAACTTTAGACTAAAGTCGGAAAGTCCAAAAAGGGCAGTTTGTGTCAATATCAATCCCGAAATTAACTATTCAAGGAAATACGAAACGATCTCTAATATTATTGGTATTATTTTGTATATTATTTAAATATTCTACATTTTCGATACTCCTATACCAGCTTTTCTAGAAAAACAAGATGATTAAATCACAAAATACGAAATAATCAGTGAAGTCATACATTTTGTTCTAATTTGGAATCAATGTTCATGGATTTCTTGGATTTTGTAGGAGAACTACAAAACGTTATACATAGATTAGAGACTGAAAGTCAATAATGGGCCATTTTTATTGTTTTTTAAAAAAAATATAACATGTTAATATCAGTTAGAATTCTAATTTAACTTTTGTGAATCGTAACATTGCATCCCTACTTAAACCGGGAGATGTAAAGTATTGTGCGAGATCTAATTTTATATGTTTAGCGACACATTTCAAAAATCTTCAAAGAAATCTGTTAATATGAGAACATCAGGAAGTAAATAAAATTTTGTATAATTATACATCATTAAAATTTGACATATTTAAGATTGCTGCGTTTTCGACACTTCTATTCTAACTTTCTTTGAAAGACAAGATATTTATATCACAAAATCCGAATTAATCAGTGAAATCACACATTTTGTTCTTATTTGAAATCAAATTACAGGATATCTTGCTTTTTGTAGTAAAAGTACAAGATTTTTAATAGAGATTAGAGATTGAAAGACAAAATTGGACCGTTTTTGTTAATTTACTTTTCAAAAACCATTTTTCGGGGAAATACGAAAAGATCTCGAAAATGATTTGTATTATTTTATGTAATATTTAAAAATTTTGTATTTTTAATCCTCCTGTTTTAACTTCACTAGGAAAACAACGAAATTACAACAAAAAAATAAGAAATAATCATTGAATTTAAAATTTGTATTCTTATTTCATCTTAAGTAGGCGACATTTCTTGGTTTCTGTATTAGAATAAAAAGATTCTTAACTTTGATTATAGACACAAAGGTAAAAATGGACCGTTTGTAATTATATACTTCAAGAAATGCATTATTTTGGGAGATTTTGGAAATCTCCAAAAATCCTAGTAGTCACTTGGCCACCTTGCGTGGGAAAAAAATTTCGACGTTCGGGACATAATAGAAAATTAAAACTTTCAATGGTTTTCGTCGTTGTGATGAAGAAATTTATTAGAAATTATAAAAATTAAACCCACAAACTAGAAGTACAATAAATTAAATAAATTAAACAAATTAAACAAATTAAACAAATTAAACAAATTAAACAAATTAAACAAATTAAACAAATTAAACAAATTAAACAAATTAAACAAATTAAACAAATTAAACAAATTAAACAAATTAAACAAATTAAACAAATTAAACAAATTAAACAAATTAAACAAATTAAACAAATTAAACAAATTAAACAAATTAAACAAATTAAACAAATTAAACAAATTAAACAAATTAAACAAATTAAACAAATTAAACAAATTAAACAAATTAAACAAATTAAACAAATTAAACAAATTAAACAAATTAAACAAATTAAACAAATTAAACAAATTAAACAAATTAAACAAATTAAACAAATTAAACAAATTAAACAAATTAAACAAATTAAACAAATTAAACAAATTAAACAAATTAAACAAATTAAACAAATTAAACAAATTAAACAAATTAAACAAATTAAACAAATTAAACAAATTAAACAAATTAAACAAATTAAACAAATTAAACAAATTAAACAAATTAAACAAATTAAACAAATTAAACAAATTAAACAAATTAAACAAATTAAACAAATTAAACAAATTAAACAAATTAAACAAATTAAACAAATTAAACAAATTAAACAAATTAAACAAATTAAACAAATTAAACAAATTAAACAAATTAAACAAATTAAACAAATTAAACAAATTAAACAAATTAAACAAATTAAACAAATTAAACAAATTAAACAAATTAAACAAATTAAACAAATTAAACAAATTAAACAAATTAAACAAATTAAACAAATTAAACAAATTAAACAAATTAAACAAATTAAACAAATTAAACAAATTAAACAAATTAAACAAATTAAACAAATTAAACAAATTAAACAAATTAAACAAATTAAACAAATTAAACAAATTAAACAAATTAAACAAATTAAACAAATTAAACAAATTAAACAAATTAAACAAATTAAACAAATTAAACAAATTAAACAAATTAAACAAATTAAACAAATTAAACAAATTAAACAAATTAAACAAATTAAACAAATTAAACAAATTAAACAAATTAAACAAATTAAACAAATTAAACAAATTAAACAAATTAAACAAATTAAACAAATTAAACAAATTAAACAAATTAAACAAATTAAACAAATTAAACAAATTAAACAAATTAAACAAATTAAACAAATTAAACAAATTAAACAAATTAAACAAATTAAACAAATTAAACAAATTAAACAAATTAAACAAATTAAACAAATTAAACAAATTAAACAAATTAAACAAATTAAACAAATTAAACAAATTAAACAAATTAAACAAATTAAACAAATTAAACAAATTAAACAAATTAAACAAATTAAACAAATTAAACAAATTAAACAAATTAAACAAATTAAACAAATTAAACAAATTAAACAAATTAAACAAATTAAACAAATTAAACAAATTAAACAAATTAAACAAATTAAACAAATTAAACAAATTAAACAAATTAAACAAATTAAACAAATTAAACAAATTAAACAAATTAAACAAATTAAACAAATTAAACAAATTAAACAAATTAAACAAATTAAACAAATTAAACAAATTAAACAAATTAAACAAATTAAACAAATTAAACAAATTAAACAAATTAAACAAATTAAACAAATTAAACAAATTAAACAAATTAAACAAATTAAACAAATTAAACAAATTAAACAAATTAAACAAATTAAACAAATTAAACAAATTAAACAAATTAAACAAATTAAACAAATTAAACAAATTAAACAAATTAAACAAATTAAACAAATTAAACAAATTAAACAAATTAAACAAATTAAACAAATTAAACAAATTAAACAAATTAAACAAATTAAACAAATTAAACAAATTAAACAAATTAAACAAATTAAACAAATTAAACAAATTAAACAAATTAAACAAATTAAACAAATTAAACAAATTAAACAAATTAAACAAATTAAACAAATTAAACAAATTAAACAAATTAAACAAATTAAACAAATTAAACAAATTAAACAAATTAAACAAATTAAACAAATTAAACAAATTAAACAAATTAAACAAATTAAACAAATTAAACAAATTAAACAAATTAAACAAATTAAACAAATTAAACAAATTAAACAAATTAAACAAATTAAACAAATTAAACAAATTAAACAAATTAAACAAATTAAACAAATTAAACAAATTAAACAAATTAAACAAATTAAACAAATTAAACAAATTAAACAAATTAAACAAATTAAACAAATTAAACAAATTAAACAAATTAAACAAATTAAACAAATTAAACAAATTAAACAAATTAAACAAATTAAACAAATTAAACAAATTAAACAAATTAAACAAATTAAACAAATTAAACAAATTAAACAAATTAAACAAATTAAACAAATTAAACAAATTAAACAAATTAAACAAATTAAACAAATTAAACAAATTAAACAAATTAAACAAATTAAATAAACAAATTAAACAAATTAAACAAATTAAACAAATTAAACAAATTAAACAAATTAAACAAATTAAACAAATTAAACAAATTAAACAAATTAAACAAATTAAACAAATTAAACAAATTAAACAAATTAAACAAATTAAACAAATTAAACAAATTAAACAAATTAAACAAATTAAACAAATTAAACAAATTAAACAAATTAAACAAATTAAACAAATTAAACAAATTAAACAAATTAAACAAATTAAACAAATTAAACAAATTAAACAAATTAAACAAATTAAACAAATTAAACAAATTAAACAAATTAAACAAATTAAACAAATTAAACAAATTAAACAAATTAAACAAATTAAACAAATTAAACAAATTAAACAAATTAAACAAATTAAACAAATTAAACAAATTAAACAAATTAAACAAATTAAACAAATTAAACCAATTAAACAAATTAAACAAATTAAACAAATTAAACAAATTAAACAAATTAAACAAATTAAACAAATTAAACAAATTAAACAAATTAAACAAATTAAATAAATTAAACCAATTAAACAAATTAAATAAATTAAACCAATTAAATAAATTAAACCAATTAAACAAATTAAACCAATTAAACAAATTAAATAAATTAAACAAATTAAATAAATTAAACAAATTAAATTAATTAAATAAATTAAATAAATTAAATAAATTAAATAAATTAAATAAATTAAATAAATTAAATAAATTAAATAAATTAAATAAATTAAATAAATTAAATAAATTAAATAAATTAAATAAATTAAATAAATTAAATAAATTAAATAAATTAAATAAATTAAATAAATTAAATAAATTAAATAAATTAAATAAATTAAATAAATTAAATAAATTAAATAAATTAAATAAATTAAATAAATTAAATAAATTAAATAAATTAAATAAATTAAATAAATTAAATAAATTAAATAAATTAAATAAATTAAATAAATTAAATGAATTAAATAAATTAAATAAATCAAATGAATTAAATAAATTAAATAAATCAAATGAATGAAATCAATTAAATAAATTAAATAAATCAAATGAATTAAATAAATTAAATAAATCAAATGAATTAAATAAATTAAATAAATCAAATGAATTAAATAAATTAAATAAATCAAATGAATTAAATAAATTAAATAAATCAAATGAATTAAATAAATTAAATAAATCAAATGAATTAAATAAATTAAATAAATCAAATGAATTAAATAAATTAAATAAATCAAATGAATTAAATTAATTAAATAAATCAAATGAATTAAATAAATTAAATAAATCAAATGAATTAAATAAATTAAATAAATCAAATGAATTAAATAAATTAAATAAATCAAATGAATTAAATAAATTAAATAAATCAAATGAATTAAATAAATTAAATAAATCAAATGAATTAAATAAATTAAATAAATCAAATGAATTAAATAAATTAAATAAACCAAATGAATTAAATAAATTAAATAAACCAAATGAATTAAATAAATTAAATAAACCAAATGAATTAAATAAATTAAATAAACCAAATGAATTAAATAAATTAAATAAATCAAATGAATTAAATAAATTAAATAAATCAAATGAATTAAATAAATTAAATAAATCAAATGAATTAAATAAATTAAATAAATCAAATGAATTAAATAAATTAAATAAATCAAATGAATTAAATAAATTAAATAAATCAAATGAATTAAATAAATTAAATAAATCAAATGAATTAAATAAATTAAATAAATCAAATGAATTAAATAAATTAAATAAATCAAATGAATTAAATAAATTAAATAAATCAAATGAATTAAATAAATTAAATAAATCAAATGAATTAAATAAATTAAATAAATCAAATGAATTAAATAAATTAAATAAATCAAATGAATTAAATAAATTAAATAAATCAAATGAATTAAATAAATCAAATGAATTAAATAAATTAAATAAATCAATTGAATTAAATAAATTAAATAAATCAAATGAATTAAATAAATTAAATAAATCAAATGAATTAAATAAATTAAATAAATTAAATAAATTAAATAAATTAAATAAATTAAATAAATTAAATAAATTAAATAAATTAAATAAATTAAATAAATTAAATAAATTAAATAAATTAAATAAATTAAATAAATTAAATAAATTAAATAAATTAAATAAATTAAATAAATTAAATAAATTAAATAAATTAAATAAATTAAATAAATTAAATAAATTAAATAAATTAAATAAATTAAATAAATTAAATAAATTAAATAAATTAAATAAATTAAATAAATTAAATAAATTAAATAAATTAAATAAATTAAATAAATTAAATAAATTAAATAAATTAAATAAATTAAATAAATTAAATAAATTAAATAAATTAAATAAATTAAATAAATTAAATAAATTAAATAAATTAAATAAATTAAATAAATTAAATAAATTAAATAAATTAAATAAATTAAATAAATTAAATAAATTAAATAAATTAAATAAATTAAATAAATTAAATAAATTAAATAAATTAAATAAATTAAATAAATTAAATAAATTAAATAAATTAAATAAATTAAATAAATTAAATAAATTAAATAAATTAAATAAATTAAATAAATTAAATAAATTAAATAAATTAAATAAATTAAATAAATTAAATAAATTAAATAAATTAAATAAATTAAATAAATTAAATAAATTAAATAAATTAAATAAATTAAATAAATTAAATAAATTAAATAAATTAAATAAATTAAATAAATTAAATAAATTAAATAAATTAAATAAATTAAATAAATTAAATAAATTAATAAATTAAATAAATTAAATAAATTAAATAAATTAAATAAATTAAATAAATTAAATAAATTAAATAAATTAAATAAATTAAATAAATTAAATAAATTAAATAAATTAAATAAATTAAATAAATTAAATAAATTAAATAAATTAAATAAATTAAATCAATTAAATAAATCAAATAAATTAAATGAATTAAATAAATCAAATAAATTAAATGAATTAAATAAATCAAATAAATTAAATGAACTAAATAAATTAAATAAATCAAATGAACTAAATAAATTAAATAAATCAAATGAATTAAATAAATTAAATAAATCAAATGAATTAAATAAATTAAATAAATTAAACAAATTAAATAAATTAAATAAATTAAATAAATCAAATAAATTAAATAAATTAAAAAAATCAAATAAATTAAATAAATTAAAAAAATTAAATAAATTAAATAAATCAAATAAATTAAATAAATTAAAAAAATTAAAAAAATTAAATAAATTAAATAAATTAATAAATTAAACAAATTAATAAATTAAATAAATTTATTTAATGTTTTTAATTTATTTAATTTATTTAAAATATTTTATTTATTTAACTTATTTAATTTATTTAATTTATTTAATTTGTTTAATTTATTTAATTTATTTAATTTATTTAATTTATTAAATTTATTTAATTTATTTAATTTATTAAATTTATTTAATTTATTTAATTTATTTAATTTATTAAATTTATTAAATTTATTTAATTTATTTAAATTATTAAATTTATTAAATTTATTAAATTTATTAAATTTATTTAATTTATTTAATTTATTAAATTTATTTAATTTATTTAATTTATTTAATTTATTAAATTTATTAAATTTATTTAATTTATTAAATTTATTAAATTTATTTAATTTATTAAATTTATTTAATTTATTTAATTAATTAAATTTATTTAATTTATTTAATTTATTAAATTTATTAAATTTATTTAATTTATTAAATTTATTAAATTTATTAAATTTATTTAATTTATTAAATTTATTAAATTTATTTAATTTATTAAATTTATTAAATTTATTAAATTTATTAAATTTATTAAATTTATTTAATTTATTAAATTTATTAAATTTATTTAATTTATTAAATTTATTAAATTTATTAAATTTATTTAATTTATTAAATTTATTAAATTTATTTAATTTATTAAATTTATTAAATTTATTTAATTTATTAAATTTATTAAATTTATTTAATTTATTAAATTTATTAAATTTATTTAATTTATTAAATTTATTAAATTTATTTAATTTATTAAATTTATTTAATTTATTTAATTTATTAAATTTATTTAATTTATTTAATTTATTAAATTTATTTAATTTATTTAATTTATTAAATTTATTTAATTTATTAAATTTATTTAATTTATTTAATTTATTAAATTTATTTAATTTATTTAATTTATTAAATTTATTTAATTTATTTAATTTATTTAATTTATTTAATTTATTAAATTTATTTAATTATTTAATTTATTAAATTTATTTAATTTATTTAATTTATTAAATTTATTTAATTTATTAAATTTATTTAATTTATTAAATTTATTAAATTTATTTAATTTATTTAATTTATTAAATTTATTTAATTTATTAAATTTATTTAATTTATTTAATTTATTAAATTTATTAAATTTATTTAATTTATTAAATTTATTAAATTTATTTAATTTATTAAATTTATTAAATTTATTTAATTTATTAAATTTATTAAATTTATTTAATTTATTTAATTTATTAAATTTATTTAATTTATTTAATTTATTAAATTTATTTAATTTATTTAATTTATTTAATTTATTTAATATATTTAATTTATTTAATTTATTAAATTTATTTAATTTATTTAATTTTTTAAATTTATTTAATTTTTTAAATTTATTTAATTTATTTAATTTATTTAATTTATTAAATTATTTAATTTATTTAATTTATTTAATTTATTAAATTTATTTAATTTATTAAATTTATTTAATTTATTAAATTTATTTAATTTATTTAATTTATTAAATTTATTAAATTTATTAAATTTATTTAATTTATTAAATTTATTAAATTTATTTAATTTATTAAATTTATTAAATTTATTTAATTTATTAAATTTATTAAATTTATTTAATTTATTAAATTTATTTAATTTATTTAATTTATTAAATTTATTAAATTTATTAAATTTATTAAATTTATTTAATTTATTAAATTTATTAAATTTATTAAATTTATTAAATTTATTTAATTTATTAAATTTATTTAATTTATTAAATTTATTAAATTTATTAAATTTATTTAATTTATTTAATTTATTAAATTTATTTAATTTATTTAATTTATTAAATTTATTAAATTTATTAAATTTATTAAATTTATTAAATTTATTAAATTTATTAAATTTATTAAATTTATTAAATTTATTAAATTTATTAAATTTATTAAATTTATTAAATTTATTAAATTTATTAAATTTATTAAATTTATTAAATTTATTAAATTTATTAAATTTATTAAATTTATTAAATTTATTAAATTTATTAAATTTATTAAATTTATTAAATTTATTAAATTTATTAAATTTATTAAATTTATTAAATTTATTAAATTTATTAAATTTATTAAATTTATTAAATTTATTAAATTTATTAAATTTATTAAATTTATTAAATTTATTAAATTTATTAAATTTATTAAATTTATTAAATTTATTAAATTTATTAAATTTATTATATTTATAAAATTTATTAAATTTATTAAATTTATTAAATTTATTAAATTTATTAAATTTAATAAATTTATTAAATTTATTAAATTTATTAAATTTATTAAATTTATTAAATTTATTAAATTTATTAAATTTATTAAATTTATTAAATTTATTAAATTTATTAAATTTATTAAATTTATTTAATTTATTAAATTTATTAAATTTATTAAATTTATTTAATTTATTAAATTTATTTAATTTATTAAATTTATTAAATTTATTTAATTTATTTAATTTATTAAATTTATTTAATTTATTAAATTTATTAAATTTATTAAATTTATTAAATTTATTAAATTTATTAAATTTATTTAATTTATTAAATTTATTAAATTTATTTAATTTATTAAATTTATTAAATTTATTTAATTTATTAAATTTATTAAATTTATTTAATTTATTAAATTTATTAAATTTATTAAATTTATTTAATTTATTAAATTTATTAAATTTATTTAATTTATTAAATTTATTAAATTTATTTAATTTATTAAATTTATTTAATTTATTAAATTTATTTAATTTATTAAATTTATTTAATTCATTAAATTTATTAAATTTATTAATTTATTAAATTTATTAAATTTATTTAATTTATTAAATTTATTAAATTTATTAAATTTATTAAATTTATTTAATTTATTAAATTTATTTAATTTATTAAATTTATTAAATTTATTAAATTTATTTAATTTATTAAATTTATTTAATTTATTAAATTTATTAAATTTATTTAATTTATTTAATTTATTAAATTTATTTAATTTATTTAATTTATTAAATTTATTTAATTTATTTAATTTATTAAATTTATTTAATTTATTTAATTTATTTAATTTATTTAATTTATTAAATTTATTTAATTTATTTAATTTATTAAATTTATTTAATTTATTAAATTTATTTAATTTATTTAATTTATTTAATTTATTTAATTTATTTAATTTATTTAATTTATTTAATTTATTTAATTTATTTAATTTATTTAATTTATTTAATTTATTTAATTTATTTAATTTATTTAATTTATTTAATTTATTTAATTTATTTAATTTATTTAATTTATTAAATTTATTTAATTTATTTAATTTATTTAATTTATTAAATTTATTTAATTTATTAAATTTATTAAATTTATTTAATTTATTTAATTTATTTAATTTATTTAATTTATTTAATTTATTAAATTTATTTAATTTATTAAATTTATTTAATTTATTTAATTTATTAAATTTATTTAATTTATTTAATTTATTAAATTTATTAAATTTATTAAATTTATTTAATTTATTTAATTTATTTAATTTATTTAATTTATTTAATTTATTTAATTTATTTAATTTATTTAATTTATTTAATTTATTTAATTTATTTAATTTATTTAATTTATTTAATTTATTTAATTTATTTAATTATTTAATTTATTTAATTTATTTAATTAATTTAATTTATTTAATTAATTTAATTTATTTAATTAATTTAATTTATTTAATTTATTAATTTACTTAATTTACTTAATTTACTTAATTTACTTAATTTACTTAATTTACTTAATTTACTTAATTTACTTAATTTACTTAATTTACTTAATTTACTTAATTTACTTAATTTACTTAATTTACTTAATTTACTTAATTTACTTAATTTACTTAATTTACTTAATTTACTTAATTTACTTAATTTACTTAATTTACTTAATTTACTTAATTTACTTAATTTACTTAATTTACTTAATTTACTTAATTTACTTAATTTACTTAATTTACTTAATTTACTTAATTTACTTAATTTACTTAATTTACTTAATTTACTTAATTTACTTAATTTACTTAATTTACTTAATTTACTTAATTTACTTAATTTACTTAATTTACTTAATTTACTTAATTTACTTAATTTACTTAATTTACTTAATTTACTTAATTTACTTAATTTACTTAATTTACTTAATTTACTTAATTTACTTAATTTACTTAATTTACTTAATTTACTTAATTTACTTAATTTACTTAATTTACTTAATTTACTAAATTTATTTAATTTACTAAATTTATTTAATTTACTAAATTTATTTAATTTACTAAATTTATTTAATTTACTAAATTTATTTAATTTACTAAATTTATTTAATTTACTAAATTTATTTAATTTACTAAATTTATTTAATTTACTAAATTTATTTAATTTACTAAATTTATTTAATTTACTAAATTTATTTAATTTACTAAATTTATTTAATTTACTAAATTTATTTAATTTACTAAATTTATTTAATTTACTAAATTTATTTAATTTACTAAATTTATTTAATTTACTAAATTTATTTAATTTACTAAATTTATTTAATTTACTAAATTTATTTAATTTACTAAATTTATTTAATTTACTAAATTTATTTAATTTAGTTAATTTATTTAATTTATTTAATTTATTTAATTTATTTAATTTATTTAATTTATTTAATTTATTTAATTTATTTAATTTATTTAATTTATTTAATTTATTTAATTTATTTAATTTATTTAATTTATTTAATTTATTTAATTTATTTAATTTATTTAATTTCTTTAATTTTTTAATTTGTTTAATTTGTTTAATTTATTTAATTTATTTAATTTATTTAATTTATTTAATTTATTTAATTTATTTAATTTATTTAATTTATTTAATTTATTTAATTTATTTAATTTATTTAATTTATTTAATTTATTTAATTTATTTAATTTATTTATTTTATTTAATTTATTTAATTTATTTAATTTATTTAATTTATTTAATTTATTTAATTTATTTAATTTATTTAATTTATTTAATTTATTTAATTTATTTAATTTATTTAATTTATTTAATTTATTTAATTTATTTAATTTATTTAATTTATTTAATTTATTTAATTTATTTAATTTATTTAATTTATTTAATTTATTTAATTTATTTAATTTATTTAATTTATTTAATTTATTTAATTTATTTAATTTATTTAATTTATTTAATTTATTTAATTTATTTAATTTATTTAATTTATTTAATTTATTTAATTTATTTAATTTATTTAATTTATTAATTTATTTAATTTATTTAATTTATTTAATTTATTTAATTTATTTAATTTATTTAATTTATTTAATTTATTTAATTTATTTAATTTATTTAATTTATTTAATTTATTTAATTTATTTAATTTATTTAATTTATTTAATTTATTTAATTTATTTAATTTATTAATTTATTTAATTTATTTAATTTATTTAATTTATTTAATTTATTTAATTTATTTAATTTATTTAATTTATTTAATTATTATTATTATTTATTTAATTTATTTAATTTATTTAATTATTTAATTTTAATTATTTAATTTATTTAATTTATTTAATTTATTTAATTTATTTAATTTATTTAATTTATTTAATTTATTTAATTTATTTAATTTATTTAATTTATTTAATTTATTTAATTTATTTAATTTATTTAATTTATTTAATTATTTAATTTATTTAATTTATTTAATTTATTTAATTTATTTAATTTATTTAATTTATTTAATTTATTTAATTTATTTAATTTATTTAATTTATTTAATTTATTTAATTTATTTAATTTATTTAATTATTTAATTTATTTAATTTATTTAATTTATTTAATTTATTTAATTTATTTAATTTATTTAATTTATTTAATTTATTTAATTTATTTAATTTATTTAATTTATTTAATTTATTTAATTTATTTAATTTATTTAATTTATTTAATTTATTTAATTTATTTAATTTATTTAATTTATTTAATTTATTTAATTTATTTAATTTATTTAATTTATTTAATTTATTTAATTTATTTAATTTATTTAATTTATTTAATTTATTTAATTTATTTAATTTATTTAATTTATTTAATTTATTTAATTTATTTAATTTATTTAATTTATTTAATTTATTTAATTTATTTAATTTATTTAATTTATTTAATTTATTTAATTTATTTAATTTATTTAATTTATTTAATTTATTTAATTTATTTAATTTATTTAATTTATTTAATTTATTTAATTTATTTAATTTATTTAATTTATTTAATTTATTTAATTTATTTAATTTATTTAATTTATTTAATTTATTTAATTTATTTAATTTATTTAATTTATTTAATTTATTTAATTTATTTAATTTATTTAATTTATTTAATTTATTTAATTTATATAATTTATTTAATTTATTTAATTTATATAATTTATTTAATTTACTTATTTTTTCTCATTTATTTTATTTACTTGATTTATTTAATTTATTAAATTTATTTAAGATGTTGGAAGAATTGCCGTGTTTCTTGGCGCGCCGGTCGGAACCTACCTAGAGGACCCTCCATATCAATTCCTTGAATATTGAAAAATACCCGCCTCATTGGACACAGACATTAAACTAAATAAAGGATTAGAAGTTTTTAGAAGGATATCTTTGTTAAAAACTGTACAGAAATATAATTTTTTTTAAATGGAAATATTATTCATCCATGGGATGGTAATATAGATAGCGAGTATCTACTGAAAATGAAGAATTTATAAATATCCTATGAAATTAAGAAAATAATCTTAGACATATTCTCGTTCTTCTCTGCATCAATCAGTTTTGTTGAGTAAATTAACAAAATTAGCCTAGTTTCGTCTTTCTGTGTCTAATCTAGTTCCAGAATCTAGTACTTTTCTTACAAAATCCAAGCCACCCCACACGCGGAGTTCCCGACCAGTAATTAATTTCATGTACTAGCTTTTTTATATCACCCTGTATAACAACAACTTGTTACACACATAACACACACTTACAGTTCCGCAATAAATCTAACAGACAATTTAGACCTTAATTTGATACACACATTGAATAATAATTACCATTATTTTTAAATTAATATATAGCCTGAGGGTGTTCTAGAAGTCAAATTCTTACACTTACTCTCGGAGAAAGTCAAAAATGTGCCGAGATTTACAAAACTTCCCAAAAAAGAACATTTCTTGAAGTATATTAATACAAACGGTCCATTTTTGACTTTCTGTCTATATTCTAAGATCAGACACTTGTAATTCTAATATTAAAACCAAGAAGGGCCACATAGTTTAGAAGAAATACGAACAGAAATTTTAATTCAATGATTATTTCTTTCTTATTGTTGCAATTTCTTTGTTTTCCTAGTAAATTTACAAGAGGAGTATCAAAAATTCATGACTTTTAAATATT